>MU722977.1:2425-15370 GCA_026770625.1 Nicotiana glauca
TTCCTTCTTCTCACTCTTCTTTGGGAGAGTGAAATACACACATTCTGTCGTGTCAGCATTTAGGGTGCAAATAATTTCATTTAAAATAAGTTTACGAGGTAATAGAATTCCCGTGAATAAAAAATGTATAGTTGAGAATCCGGGTATAGATCAAGGATACTTATACATTTTCCCAAATATTTACATCTTGGAAATGTTTCTTTAACCAACTAAAGAAAGCTAGATGCCAAGAGCAGGCCATTTAGAATTATAGACGAGATTTTTAAAATTTGTAAATTTCATAGAGATAATATGTATGTTGTTAAAGTTGCTAACTTTTTAAATGCAAATGTTTTAATATACTAACTGATGAGAGATGCTCCCTGCAAGGCAATAATTTAGTATATTTGAGAGACTCTTACAAGATTTTGAGATCTGGGGCAGAGATGGAAAAGGGGATGGTTTTAGTGACATTGTCACGGCGAATATTCGACGTTTCCATCCATTTTGGAATATTCAATACATTGTACTGAAAGTCGTCGACACCCTTGACATTGCATATCAATTTCCGAAGATTGGTTGTTTTCCAACAACTGGATATGAATGATAGAAATCGACGCGGTGCAAGTTTTTGCAGCAAAATACCACAAGTAAACTAGACCAGTAGGGTTAATATAAGAGAACCTCATATCCAACAAACTTGAAGCTGTAAAAACTGTGGGAGATGGGGTCAGATGAAACGAGATGATCAAGCAAAAATACAGACCAAACATGTGACCAAGACGAGCTCCATTCTCTAACACAATTCCCTTCACCAAAAATAGATATGTGATGAGCAAGTTAGTTTTTGATGGTAAACGGGGGAAAAAGGATTGGCATTTGTTGCGGTTTTAAGCATTAGTATAGCTTAAAAGAAGTGAATGGAAAATGGAGGAAAAATAAAAATTTTAAGTGAAATTTTAAGTTTGCCCCCCCTTCACAAAGAGACAGTGTCTCATATTGGAAGAGGAAGAAGATTTTAACGAGTATACAAGCAATTGCTCTTTTTCTAGCACTTAAACAGTTGAGAAAAAGGCAAGCCTCGTGCCGTCGTCGTCACTCGCTCGGCTTCGATCAATTGATTGATTCATTTTTTGGACCAAATTTATTTGTTAATAGTAAATATTAACAGAAATATTATTAAATATTCATTTTAATAACATAATATTAATATTAAAATCCAACGGAACGGTTTTCAGTTTTTCAGTTGTGTAACTGAAAATTAAACTTCCATATTCAATTCCACGTTTATTATTGCATAAATTAGACATTTATGTTATGGCATTTATGCTATGGGCGTTTTGCAGAAACAACCATTCTGAAGAGTTGTACCTCTTCAATTTTCAGTCCAACATTGGCTATAAATACAAGTCCATTCTCTCAGAATTTCCATACGATTTTTTTGAGTTCTCATTTCTTCTGCATACTTTTAACTTCAAAGAAAGCAACAGTAAGTGTGATTTGTTACCGAACTTAGTGTTCGCTGAAACACTGGGGTTTGAAGTACCACTACACCAGTGTGCAATTCGTTATATCCTGGGAGAAAATAATCCATAACATTGGGTACTAGGAGCGGATTAAATTCCTTAACGAAACACTGTGAATTCAGTGGGCTCGGATTAACTTCTGTTTCGTTTATATTTCTGTTTATATTATTTTATTTTCTCCAGCATTATTTTACAAATACAGTTTACTAACAGTATTTTTATTCCTGCGAATCAAAATCCCCTTAAACTATCAAATTTTTGTCAGTTTCCTACTTAAAATATTCGGTGTCCCCAGAAAACCCCGAACTATATTGTCCTTCATATTAAAAATCCATTATTGCATTCTTAGTGGTACGTGTAGTACACACTCCTAATTATTTAAAAAATATGTCAGGTAACACTACACGTGGATATTCAACTTAGCTTAAAACCTGCCTAAACTATCACTTTTTTGTCAATTACCTACTTAAACTACCTGGTGTCCCCAAAATCCCCTGAACTATATTCTCTTATATATTAAAACCTCATGTTGGACTTTTTAAAGGTGAGTCTGTCTAATTATATTAACTTATGGTTTGTAAAAAAATTTTTATATAGTTTACTCGTGATATATTTCTCTCGGATGATTGATTAATTTTAGGAGTTTTGGACAAAATAACATTTAATGTATTGTGTTAATTTTAGGTTTAATTGTGATTGTGCTTTATGTTAAACTCCAATTAAATAAGTCTTTGTTTATATTCACTTTGTAGCACAATAAGAATATAAATAAAGGCATATAGTATTGTATTTCTTAAAAATCATCTTATATTACATAAAAAAGATAACACAAAATAAATATTGCAAAAAAAAAAATCAATTGGCCAATAATTACATTTTTTAATTTCAGATTACATGTAGAAAGTTCAAGATATTCAACTTTATTTTCTACAAGGTGTTGAGTATAATAAGAAGATTTAAATTGGTATTCTTTCAACAATATGTGTAAGACATGAAAGAAGACTAAAACAAGAAAGAGAATAAATCATTTCAGAAGAAACAAGAGAGGGAGAATTTTTCCAGAGGAAACTCATATAGAGAAACGAAGAAAAAAGGTAAAAATAAATGAAGAAGAAGGTGAAAAATAAAGAAGAAAGGTTTTTTAAAAAGAAGGAAGAATGGTAAAAAAATGAGGAAGAAAGGTGGATGTAACTGAAATAAGGAGAATATTTATTAAAAAAATAAATATGAAAGAGGGTTAGAATAGTTAGCCTTTATTTTATGTCGTATGAGCCATTTTTATGGGTTTTTTCAGCTGCTACGCGCTCCCTAGCGAGTGTTTACACATGTTATGCCAGGTCAGCGTCGAAGAGGTTTTAATATGAAGGACAATATAGTTCAGGAGAGTTTTGGGGACACCGAATCATTTAAGTAGGAAACTGACAAAAATGTTATAGTTTAAGGGATTTTTAGGGTATTAACTCTTAGTAAAATGATATAAAATAAGGAGGTTGGAACCGATATAAAATGTTTATTATGATCATTTTGATCATTTTCTCATCTTCTTTATCAAGAAGTTTATTTGAAACCACTTTGTCTATATGCTTTAAGCGTACCATAGACTTTGTCCTTCTAGGACTTAATATGAGCATTTGCAATAAGAATATAGTTACTTTCTTTGGGTTAGCAAATGTGTCTAGCATACTGTGCAATATACTGCTAATAAATTATCTTTTTATGAGCTACAAGTTCATATTATGATATTCGAGGATCTAGATATACAAATGATAATCCATTCCACATAACTTTTTCTCAACTGTTTATCATGCCTCCCCCTCATGTTAGAAAAATTAACTTGTTTCCTCAACTTTGAGAACCCATCTTTGTGCGTTATGGTGTTAATCAAAATATATACCGCACATCAATAATAATAAGATGGAATTATTTAGTTCATGACCCTAAACCAGCTGTGAGGGGAGAATGTAATATACTTTTGTGTATAACGTATATCAAACTGATATAGATAACTTTGTTCTCATAAGCAATAGTTTAGCTATTAAGTGGAGGCACTCAATAATTATTTTGCTAAACTAACTGTGATGGAATCTATGCCTTTCGGAGAATGTCGTTTGGCCTATGCAACGCACTCGCCACATTCCAAAGGTGCATGATGGCCATCTTCACAGATATGTCAGAGAAAATAATGGAGGTTTTCATGGATGACTTCTTAGTGGTAGGGAACTCATTCGATGATTGCCTTATGAACTTGAGAAGAGTATTGAAGAGGTGTATAGAGACTAATCTGGTACTCAACTGGGAGAAGTGCCATTTCATGGTACAGGAAAGTATAGTTTTGGGGCACCTAGTGTCAAGTAAAGGCATTGAGATAGATCGTGCAAAGGTTGATGTGATCGAAAATCTTCCACCACCCACTTCCGTCAAAGCAATCAGATGTTTCCTTGGGCACGCCGGTTTTTATAGGAGATTTTTCCAAAATTGCTAACCTCTTGTGTAAATTGCTTGAAAAAGATCACCCTTTTGTGTTTTCTAATGACCGCAGGGTAGTGTTTGAGGAATTAAAGAAGAGATTGGTAGCAACACCTATCATAGTTGCCCCTAGGAGAAACCATTTGAGCTGATGTGTGATGCGAGTGACTATGCTATGGGAGCAGTTCTTGGGCAGCGAAAAGACAAAGTCATGCACCCGATATACTACAAGTAGAACTTTGAGTGGTGCTCAGCTAAATTACACAGTGACTGAGAAGGAGATACTAGCAGTGGTGTTCGCATTTGACAAATTCAGGTCATACCTGATAGGCTCGAAGGTAATTGTTTATACTGACCATGCTTCTCTCAGGTACTTAATCGAGAAGAAGGAGTCAAAGTCGCGCCTGATTCGATGGGTGCTACTGCTTTAAGAATTTGACTTGGAAATTCGTCACCAAAAGGGAACAAAGAACTAAGTGGTTGATCACTTGTCTCGACTGGAAGGAGCCGAGAAGAAGGTTGAGGTCGAAGAGATTGTGGAAACTTTCCCGGTTGAACAACTATTGGCCACAAGTCTTGGGAAAGCGCCATGGTATGCAGACATTGCAAACTATCTGGTGAGCGGTATTGTTCCTTATGACCTTTCCTTTGTCCAAAAGAAAAAGCTCTTTCGTGGTTGTCACATGTATTATTGGGATGAGCCTTATCTGTCAAGATTTGTATTGATAACATGATCCGAAGATGTATCCCCGAGATAGATCAGTCTTCTATTTTGCAGGCATGTCACGTGTCACCATATAGTGGGCATTTCGGGGGAGTAAGGACAGATGCGAAAGTCTTGGAGTCAGGTTTCTACTGGCCGACATTGTTCAAAGATGCTCACTTATGGGTGAAGGGTTGTGATGAATGCCAATGAACCAGGAATATTTCCCATCGACATGAGATGCCTATGAACCCAATTCAGGAGGTAGAAGTGTTTGATGTATGGGGAATCAATTTCATGGGGCCTTTCGTCAACTCATATGGAAACAAGTACATACTCGTCGATGTAGACTACGTGTCCAAATAGGTGGAGGCTGCAACGCTCCCTACAAATGATGCAAATGGGGTAATTGATTTTTTGAGATAGAACATATTCACCCCATTTGGCAGTCCAAAGGCAATAATCCGTGACGGAAGCACTCACTTTTGTAATCGAGCATTCGCGAAGTTTTTAGAAAAGTATGATGTACGCCATTAGGTTTCCACCCCATATCATCAACAAATGAGTGGGCAAGCAGAAGTTTCGAATAGAGAGATAAAGAATGTGTAGACAAAGACTGTGAATGCTACTAGAACGGATTGGGCGAGAAAGTTAGATGATGCACTCTAGGATTATCGAACCGCTTTTAAAACTCTTATCGGCATGTCACCATACAAGTTGGTGTTTGGGAAGGCGTGTCACTTACCGATATAGTTGGAGCATAGAGCATTATGGGTGTTGAGGTAGTTGAATTTCGATATTGAAGCTGCGGGAACAAGTAGAGTCATGGAGTTGCACGAACTTGATAAGTTTCGATACCACGCTTTTGAGAGCACAAGATTATACAAAGAGAGAATGAAGATGATACATGATAAAAATATTATTGAGCGGAGTTTTAAACCCAGAGATAGGGTATTGCTATACAATTTAAGATTGAGGTTATTTTCAGGAAAATTAAAGTCAAGATGGTCAGGGCCATTTCGTGTAGTTGAAATTCATCCCATTGGTGTCGTAGATATTGTTGCGGAAAATGACTCTCGCAAGTTCAGAGTCAATGGGAACAGATTAAAAAATTATATAGGCATGAATGAAGCAAAGGTAGTGTAAGTGATTCATTTGATCGAGCCTCTGATGTTGAGCGTACCTTAAATGAGCTTACTTGAGTCGTGTCGCGACGTTAAATTAGGCGCTTCATGGGAGGCAACCCAATTTGTAGTTGATTTTAGTGTAGTTAGAAGTTTTTTCTTTGTTTTTAGGTACTAACAAGTTTGCAGGTGAGTTTGGGCGAGTCGAGCAGGGTTTAAGCGTCACCTGACATACACCATGCACTGGGGCTGGCGAAGCCAGGATAAAGCCAGACTCAACCAGGCCTTAGGCTGGCGACGCCTGGCCAACGCCAGGTTCAACCAGGCCTTAGGCTGGCGACGCCTGGCTAACGCCAGGTAAGTATTTCGGCCACTTTAATTTTTTTCTCCTTATTTTAGTCGAACTTAACCTCACCGACATGCCCTAAAACACTGAACACAATACAAAAAAAACCTAACCTCACTTGAACCAAGCACACATCAAGCTCTAAAAGTAAATTCAATAGAACACAAACACATTGCACAATTTGCTTGCTCATCCACACACACTCACCAACACATTGCCATAGTTGTCTCTCCCATCCTCATTGAAGTAAAGCTTAGTCTTGCTATTCTTTCACGCTCGTCGGAAAGTCTCAGGCAATTCCCTCATCTCAAAAGCTTCAAAGGTATGATTTGATCTCTTTCATTTGTAATTTTGAGATGGGTATATGTATTGAGTTGGTGGCTATTCTTCATTGTTGGTGGTTGTTTTTCATTCTAGTATTGAGTTTGTGTTCCCCAATCCCATGAACCCGTAGGAATGGTGCTGCGATTGTGAAAATATGTGGCAGTACGGAACCCCCAAGCCGATTTGGGAGGATGAGACAATCCCTTATTTCCATAAGAACTCTCATGGAACTAGTGCTTGTTAAGTGGTTGATATAATGCCTCAATGGCATCCCTTGTCCCCTTTGGAGCCCGAGACTCCAGGATTAATAAACTAGTGTTATGTAGGCATGCACCACATTAAAATCTTAAGTGTGAGGTGACTCACGGGTGGCACATGTGTTGTTTGATTCTAATATTAAGAAAATACGAGGTGAAGTCTGAGTAACCTCGGCAAGTTGGGCAGGATTAAGTGTGTAGTGTGTAATGCAGCGTTATTTGACTACTACTTATTTGTGTAAGAATGAAAATGCCTCCCAGAAAAGACACAGGCAAAGGAAAGGCCACTTCAACTGCCCGAGCTAAAGCAAAGGCGACCTCCGCACCTTCTCCAAAGAAGAGAAAAGAGGGAGAAACTACCTCTAGTCTGAGTGGAGCACAAGTTGTGGCAGTTGTAGCTGCCATGCGTCCACAACCGCAATGCCAACGGGAGTTTGGCATAAATAGTATACCTACGCATACGAGGGATTGGTACATGCGTTGTAGGCCTAAACATGTCCATCCAAAAGGAGCTATCCAGGAACGCAGTGTGAAAGCGAAGTATCCGGCGATTTGGAAAGGCATCTAGGATTTGGGGTTAAGCTATGTTTTTAAAAACACATGGGACATCAATCTCAACCTAGTCCGGGAATTCTTCACAGGGTTTGACCCACAGGACACTAAGCAGCTGGTGCCAATTCATGGATGCTTGATAGATTTTTCAGCCAAGGCCATATACGACTTTTTAGGTGCACCAAATGTTCCTGTGGAGCCATTTGACCAATTCATTCGCCGGTCTACCTATAGAGAGATGAGGCACACGTGCTGTGGTGTCGACTCTAAGGCTGCGTGGGTTCGAGATAAGGTAACAAACTGTCACAAGAGGTTCTGTAAGAAGAAGGTGAAGGTAGAGGCTCAAGTGGGGCTTAAGCTGATAAACGCACGGCTCCTACCATGAAATCATGAAAGGCTCGTGAGCCGTGAGAGGACCTGTGTGCTATACTTCCTTATAACACGAGGGGATAAATATGGGTCATCTAATCCGCTACCAGATGTCATCAGTGAGAACGAGTAAGAAAATAGATCGAATGTCATTTCCTAATTTCTTGACTCGGTTCTTACAACACGAGGGGGTGAGGAGGAGCCTAAGTTTGACCACACTATCGATCAGCTCATCTGACAAATGGATATCACTAATCTCCGGCTGAAAGACTAGACTGCTATGCCTTCATTGACAGGTGCTGAGCTCAATGCATGTGATGATAGTTTTATGGCTCATCTCTATGGTATGATGGTTTGCAGCTACGGATAGGGGGTCGCCCGACCACATCTGAGGAGATGACTGAATTGGAGCAGCGGTACTCGCTCAATGCTCATGCCCAACAACTGGTTGGGGGTAGGAGATGGAGACTCCCCGATGATGAGGATATCAACACACCTGAGCATTCTGAGGCTGAGACAGTGCAGTCATATGGTGAGGGAAATGATGAGGAGGAGGAGGGTGAACATGATGAAGAGTGAAGAGCGTTAGAGGATGAAGGCGCTACTTGATCAGGGAGTTCCCTTGCACCCTACTCTTTTTATTTCTTGTTTTGTCAATTTGTGCATACACTAAGGACAATGCATGATCTAAGTGTGGGGTGGGAACTTGTAGAAATTAGTAGTGTTAGCTTTTTTTATTATTGTAGTAAGTGTTGTTTTCATTAGCTAATTGTTTTAGTTATTTGTTTTTGTTTATTTTTAGAATTTGTGTATTTCTGTTTTTCTTGTTAGTTGTTTTTTGGTAGAAAATATATATAAAAAAAACATAAAAATATTGGACTTTTCCCGACGATGGATTTCCTACACAGTTTTTTTGAGGAAAGTATGGCTAAAGAAAATACCAAAAAGATTTTTCTGTATAGGTAGTGTAGTAATCCCCCTTGGTTTTTATTTGGGCCGTGGTTCTTTTCTAGGGTTTTTAGTTAAACCGGACGTAGGTAGTTTTAATTTTTAGGAGTAGGAACCACATGGCCATACATTTAATCGCAAAATATCTCTGAGTTTTGTGATGCTTTGAGAATAGTCAATACTCTGGTTGTGACGCTTAGGCTCAATTTTTGACTTTAGGATAAATACCTTAAATTGTGGATTCTTAAATTTGCTTAGCTGCTTTGACTGGTGTGCTGTGATAAAAACCAATTCTGAATGAGTTATGTGCCATGACTATGCAAGGTTTGTATGTATTCTATGTCTTGCATTTGATGTCTAGAACTTGCCCCGTGTGTGTGTAAAGTGAAATAATAGTCTTGTTCAATCTGAGAAGTGATATAGGCGGTTCTTTGTTAAGAAAAATATATATAGAGTACCCACCTAAATGTTATGTATCGTAGTTAACCCCGTTGAGCCTATAATCCTGTTTATTTGGTAACCACATTACAAGTTGTACCCCTTTGTTTGAATCGATCATATATTTGAACCTTGTCACCTCTCATGAGCACTTAAATTGTGATGAATTATGGACAAATTTAAAGTGTGGGATGGTGGGTTGGCGTTTGAGTGAAACAAGTAAAATAAGGAGAAAGGTGCACCATTTGAAAGAAAAAAAATTGTGTCAATAAAAGCAATTTGGAAAGAGAAAGAAAAAAAAGAAGAAAAAGAAAAGAAAAAAATATATTTTATATAACAGTTGTAGTGTATGAAAAATAATTCCTGATGGTAATGGCTATTGTTGTACTGGTACTTAAAGAAGTAGGGGTAAAATATAGTAAAGTTAAGATGGAGGTTAATTTGGTTTGACATAAGTATGGTCTTGAAGGTTAAAGTGTTTGTATTAAAGTGCTTAAGGGAGGTGTATTCACTTATATCCAAATGTATCCTACCCGGCCCGCAACCTACATTACAACCAATGAAAGTCCTATTTGATCTTAGACTAAATGAACTCGATTAGTGGAGTATTACATTACGGGCAAGCTTATGGTGCGTCATTTGGGGCATATGAAGGTTATTTGTGAGAGCGAGTGAATTTTTTCCTATCTTGAGTTCCATGTTATTAAAATTCATTATATGTGGAACTAAGCTCTTTGATTCGGTGAGGGCACATGATTCATAAAGGAAAGGTAATGTTGTTGACTTCCATGTTAGAGTAAGTAAGTGAATTGTGAATAAGTCGTGGTATTTGTGAGTCGATTCTTGAGGCGAGGATGTCACACCTTTGTGCTTAAACTATTTTAAAGATTCTAGGTATAATAAGTTAAGGGAATTTCTTAATAGGTTGTGTCCATGAGTGTAGTTTGATTGCTCGAGGACGAGCAATGTTTAAGAGTGGGGTATTGATTTGTGGCTATAATCCATGGTTAGCACATTATATGCCTTGCATTTTACATGCTTTAATGATAAATTACACTTTATTTGCGCGTAATGGAGTCTATTTTATGTGTAGGTGAATTGGAGATGAAAGTAGAGCAAAAGAGATACTTAAACGTTGAAAATGTGCTCGAGAACAATGAAAAGGAAAGGCCAGGCAAAGGCCAGCTCGACCAGGCTTTAGCCTGGCGAGGCCAGCCAAAATCCAGGTTGAACCAGGCTTTAGCCTGGCGAGGCCAGCCAGCCAGGCTGAACCAGGCTTTAGCCTGGCGAGGCCAGGCAAAGGCCAAGCTGAGGCTGGCATTAGGCAGGCATTAGCCTGGCGAGGCCAGGCTTAGGGCCAGGTCTAGTCCGAGTTTTGAAGACTTAATTCGTTTCCCGACTTGACTAGGATTTGACCTACACGTTTAGATCTTATCCTAAACATATAAATAGACCCAAAAATGCCAATTTGAAGGACTTTTGCAACCGGAGGCAAGAATAGCTCGTGGAACACTACTTGGGAGTTAGAATCATCGATTTCTACATCCCTTTATCTATACTTTGTAATTTAATTATGTAAATTAATTTGGATATCGTTACTATGAGTATAAGTAGCTAAACTCCTAATCTAGGGTTTTGATGGAACCTATTGGAGGATGATTTTCTTGTTACGTTAATATAGATTTGCCAGAGTATTGTCTCTATTTGTTCAACTATATGTTTATTGTTGTTGATTGAAGTGCCCTCAATTAACTGTTCCTATTTAGTATGTATTACTCGGGAGAGAGTGCATATTTAGGTAGTTGTTGAATAACATCACTTCTAACGTATACAAAAGATCAATACGAAGAGTTTAAAGGTGGGATTAGAGATAACAAAACTTTGGTACGATCTAAGTAACCTGTACTGAAGGCTAGCTAGCATAATTCGGGAGAATATGTCTAGTATATTGTTGTAATTGCTCGGAAGAAAGTTACGATAGTCAGAGTTCTCATGATCGATAGAGATGACTTAGGCAAATTTATAGGAAACGTAGCGGAAAGGATTCCGACAATAGGAAAAATCAGAACCTTAGATCATTCTAATTCTTGTCTACAACCCATTCGTAGTTAGTTCTTAATTAATACATTTTTATTACGTAATATTTAGTTAGTAAGCATCCAATCTATTATTTAAATATTTTTAAAGATTGAATACGTGAATTTGTGTGAGTCCAATAACTGTGTTTGATAGGTTAATTCCCTGTGGGATTCGACTCCGGACTTGTTAACCAAAATATATTTGCAACAACCGCTTTTTCTTTTTTATAAGGCATAGTTGTGCATGATCATACAAACACTGTATTCTTGAGTCTACAAGTATCATAAAAGATAGGAAGAGTTAGAACACAAAAGAAAGTTGTGTCAACATCCAGAAATCATTGTTGCTAAACATCGTTAGTGGTGAACGAAATACAATCATCACTGTTGTAATCCTTTATCAAGATCTAAGAGAACCCTTGTGACCCAAGGGAAACTATACGTAAGTACCACACCGGTACCGAATTAGTGTAAAAACTGTTATGTCTTGTTTAGCTTTCAATTCGTTTGGTTCATCTCTACTTTATCTGTTTGCTGTGCGAAACCTAGTTGACTAAACTCACACTTAGTCAACCAAATTTTAATAGACCACAAATCACCCTCTCTCTTGTACTTTCACCCCGGACCCTATATGGATGCAAGATGCTTTGTACACCGGACTGCCTTTTAGCAGTGCTACCTTTTATATGACAATATAGCCAGGCTAGTTCATATCTCCATTCCATCAATTGTCTTGAGATACCCATCCATTTCAGTAGTTTACCCCAAATAGTGGCAACATAGATACAATTGAAGAACAAATAGTTGATAACTTTTTCTTACGTACAGTTCCTACCAGCATATATCAGGTCGGCTTTGGCCTTTAATATCTTCCTAACCATCCACCGAGCATATATAGCACCGAAGTATACCGTAGTTAAATATGAAAATTTTCGTAGCAAAATACTTTAGTCAGAATAATTTTTCTGTAGCATTGTAAAAAAATTTAGCATAACAAAAAACTAGCTACAAACTTTACATGTTCCGTGCCTAATGACTAATACTTATTGCTATGAATATTTTTTGTGTTGTAGCTATATTGATAAAAGATTTTTGCCACAAAATATATACTTACAACAAATAATTTTTATTATTTTTCCACGACAAATAAAATATGTAGCAGTCTCTATATAGTAGCCACAATGTATTTTATTGTGAAAAAATATTTAATTTGGTTGCTAAGGAAATTCAAATTTTGTCGCTATTTTTATCGCTTAGTCTCGTGACAATAGTACTTGTATTTAGTATGACTTTAGAAATTATAGCTAAAGATTTTCTTCGTAAGCTACGGAAAGCGAGAATATTTAACCATCTTGTTGCTACGTGGCAATTATATATATATATATATATATATATATATATATATATATATATATATATATCTGTGTGTGTGTGTGTACACACACACGTGCTTTGCTACGAAATAAAATATGGGCGCTTTTCACTTTTAATCCGAGCCAGAGAATATTATATTCGGTAGCTGAAAAAGTGTATAGTGTGGGATAATATTTGGTATGTTGTTGTTGTTGGTAGCTGAAAAAGTGTATAAAATTTATATAATTTTTGTACATAACATACATAATGTACATATATACAAAAACTATATAAAAAAATATTGTTATAAATAGAATTCTATTTATGGTGAATGTCCATATTTAGAGAGATTCTAGGGTTTATTACTTGGTGGCTAAGTCATCATCTCCCTATAAATAGCAGCTCATTTTCTCAGATTTTTCATACGAATTTCTGAGTTCTCCTCCTTTTTTCTGCATTATTTTAACTACAAAGAAAATAAT
>MU722979.1:4515-27893 GCA_026770625.1 Nicotiana glauca
GACCAATTAACACAAAGAATGCAACAAAATTCTAAAAATTGTCAAAATTATTTTATTTGACATTTTTGGAATAATTTGCTTAGGGTAAAAATCACGTGCTCACATATGTGTTTAGGTATTTTAATATACTTATTTAATTTAGATTAGATGGTAGAACTTATAGCTTTTTCAAAAGGCAGAATAGCCTAAATGACACTTATACTTGTGCTACTTTATCATCCCGGTTCCCAAACTTAGCATTTTGCCAATTGAACACTTATACTCGCTCAAAACTTATATTTTAAACCCCGATGACCGTTGACTGATTGTAACGACCCGACCGGTCGTTTTGAGTCCTAGTGCTCCATTCAGAATTCGGAGGCCGTCAACAGCTTTATTTAAGGTATCATGACTTGTACGCGTGGTCGGATTTAAGTTCCGGAAAGTTCAGAGTTGATTTGGAAAGAGAATTCTCATTTTAGAAGTTTAAAGTTGAAAGAATGAACTTAGATTTGGATTTTTAAGTAAATGATCTCAAAATCAGTATCTGAAGGTTCTAGCAGATTCATATAATGATTTCGGACTTGGGCGTATGCCCGGTTCGGGTTTTGGATAACCCGAGAACGTTTTGGTGCCTATTGTGGAAGTTAGCATTTTAGAAGGAATTTCATAAAGTTTGGCTTGAAGTGCATTTCAGTGTTATTAATGTCCGTTTGGGATTCTGAGACTGGGAATAGCTCCGTATAGTGATTCTAGAGTTGGGGGCACGATCGGAAATGAATTCGGAGGTCCGTAGGTTATTTTGGAGCCATTTGGCTAAGGATAGAAATTTGAAGGTTTTTGAGAAGTTTGACCGGAGGTGGACTTTTTGATATTGGGTCGGAATCCAATTTTGAAAGTTGGAGTAGGTCCGTAATGTCAAATATGACTTGTCCGCAAAATTTGAGGTCAATCGGACGTGATTTGATAGGTTTAAACATCGAAAATAGAAGTTTGAAATTTTGAAGTTCATTAAGTTTGGATTGGAGGTCGATTCATGATTTTAGCATTGTTTGATGTGGCTTGAGGCCTCGAGCAAGTTCGTAACGTGTTTTGGGATTGGTTGGTAGGTTTGGTTGAGGTCCCGGGGGCTTCGGGTGGATTCCGGGAGGTTAACGGATCAAAAAGGGGTTTTTGGAGGTGCTAAAGCATCTGTTTCTGTCATAACCGCACCTGCGGTTGGTTGACCACATGTGCGAGAGCGCATAAGCGGTCGACTATTTGCAGAAGCGGCCAAGACCGTAGATGCGGCCCTATATCTGCAAAAGCGGAACCGTAGAAGCGGTAGGGCCTGTTCGTAGATGTGGCCCAAGGCCAGGCAGCCAAGACCACAGATGCGGCCCAAAATCCGCAAAAGCGGAACCGCAGAAGCGGTGGTCCTATCCGCAGAAGCGGCCCAAACCGCAGAAGCGGCCCAGACCGCAGAAGCGGTCTCTCTTCCACAGAAGCGGTGGTCGCAGGTGCGGCCCAAGACCGCATATGCGGAAATCGCAGAAGGTATTGACCTTCATTTATTCGGGGTCAATGCCATTTTTGCTCATTTTTCACTTGTTTCTTAGGCGATTTTGGGAGCTTTTGAGAGAAGACTTCCACCTGGCATCTTGAGGTAAGTTGTCCCACCTATTCTTAGTTTAATACTTGAAGTTTGGGTAGATTAACACTTGTAAATTAGTAAAGATAATGGGAATAGAGTAAAACCTAGGGTTTTGTTAAAAACAAGACTTAACCATGAAATTGGTTGTAGAATGGAGTAGAAATCACATATCTTTATCCTTAGACTATAAAGAACAACTTCCTTTGAAATTTTTTGGAATTCGGGCACGTGGGCCCGGGGTCGGATTATAGGAACTTTGAATTTAAGATTGGGAAATTGGGTTGAAAGTTAGAGTATGAACTTTTAAGAATGTATTGACTAGTTCTTACCATATTTGAATAGTTATGGCTCCTTCGGCTCTAAATTGGAAGTTTGAGCGCGTTCTTGAATCGGAATGTAGGCTTCAGAGCGAGGTGAGTCTCCTTTCTAACATTGTAAGAGAGAATTGTCCCCATAGGTGAACATAATTGATTAAGTGCTCCTACTTGCGGGGGCTACTTATGCACAAGGTGACGAAAATCATCATATTATGCTATTGTCCTTTCTACCATCATATTATGCTATTGTCCGGGTAGCTAGGACCCAAAATCATGAATACTTGGATTTTTTATAAACCCTATGATAGCTTGAATTGCTTAAATCACATGGAATTTGTAACTGAATTTCCAAAGGGATTAAACTTTACTTCTTAAAATTTTTGTTAAAAGAGAATTTGATATTTTTTGATAGATATTCCCTGATAAGTTCTTACTTGATTGATTGAGCATGTATCTCTACGTGTACCTGCGTCGCATATATGATTCGCAAGCAGGGTATGTGTTTATTTTATGTTGACCGCGTTGCAGATTATTTCGCGAGCGGGGTAATAGATGCATCTATAGGTGCATCGTCAACCCTCGGCAAGTGCACAGTTTATTTCTGTTGGATCGAGTCGTCGCCTCGACTTGCTTTGCGCATGATATATATATATTGATGCATGAGAAATTTTAAATGGTGATATTGCCTTTCATGGCTTGATGTAAATTGATAGGATAAAGGAAAGTAAACTTTTAAAATCCTTTATTATTTGTTGAAGGTATTTTGCCTGCCTTTCGACTTTGTATGATAGAACTGCCATATAAAATCCCTGATTTCTTTGTACATTTAGTATATTATCATCGGACCACTAGTAAGTGTCAAAGTTGACCATCTCATCTCTACTTCTTCAAGATTAGATGAGATACTTACTGAGTACACGTTGATTACGTACTCATACTACACTTCTGTGCATTTTTGTTGCACAGGTATAAGTAACTCTAGTGGCCTACTGGGCGTAGCAGCGCGGATGATTCTGGGACTAGGTGAGCTGCATTGTTCGTGGTGTCCCGCAACGATTGTAGTTCCTTTTCAGCATTTTTTTTTAAAATTTATTCCCTGTCCACCGTATTTCGGACAGATGTTGTATTTTTATTTTCCTTATCAATAGATGCTCATGCACTTGTGACACCGGGTTCTGGGATAGTTTTCGAATGATGTGTACAAATTATTATTATTTAATTCGAAGTGAAGTAATGGCCTTATTATTTAGGAAAATGGAAGGAGAAATCCTAGACTTCAAAGGTAATTAAAAAGAGAATTCAATTGATTATTCAGGTGGCTTGCCCGACACCGGTGTCCGGCGCCACCACGACCCTTAGTGGATTTGGGTCGTGACAACATGGTATCGGAGCACTCGGTTCCTCGGGTCTCACGAGTCATACGCAAGTCTAGTAGAGTCTCGCGAATCTGCACGGAGATGTCTGTACTTATCCTCGAGAGGTTGTAGGACTGCTAGGAGTACTTCCCTTCTTGATTCCTTATCCTGCGATTTGACTTCATGTGAGGCGTATTCCTTTGTTTCTTTCATACTCAACCATATGCGATGCGAAGCGCTTGATGTAAATAAAAAATTGAAGAACCGTAATAGTACTACAGATGTGATACAGGATGTTTCTCTCGGTATAGCTGATCAGATTATTATCGTCGCCTTATGGAAGAATATTTTATTGTTTTCGCCCAGTAGCGGTATTTTCGAGGGCTTTGAGGCTAGGCACAAGTTGTCGCGATGCTTATGAATGACTATTCTGTAGTAGTAATATGCTGGTAGGGTGTTGCCCACGTGTCAGGGCAGTGAATGACTTCAAGTGAGGTTTACTCAGTGCATAATCAAGAGATTCAATATTTTATTCCCAGCAGGGGGAAAGACAATTGAACTAAGGAGGGTCAGATATGAACAGGTGGAAGTAATGAGACTTGGTAATTGCAAGCATGGTAGAGTTTTTCTTCTATATTGGGGTGCTGTCGTCCTAATTGGACGTATTAAGTTTGTCGGTGTTATGATCTTCTACAATTTGCCTTTGAGGCAAGATATTGTGAAATAGTATCGGAGATACAACTATCAGGTATCACATGATGCGGTGGTTCAGGATTGAATCATTATTTCTAATGCTGACGGTCGAGAAAGATGACCTTCAGAGAAGTTTGGAGTTAGTAGCAAATTATGGATTCAAGTTCTAGGAAGATACATTTTATTAAGGCCACCACTGAGCAACTGAAGATGAGAAAATATGTGGGAAGTGTCAGGCGAAGTTTTGAACTTCTAAAGGGCCAGGTATAATAAGCGTAGGTCGAGCAGTTGATTAAAGGAGCGAGTTTGCCCAAAGTGGGAGAGTGCAGAGCTATATAGGGCTTGGTGGTAGGGAGACTGAGCGCCTTAAGGAGAATTTGGAGAGATTAGAGAATACTGGTGCATGGCTATAGGGGGTCTACGGATCTAAATTGAAGTAGGGGTTCCGGCGTGGCAGGAGGCTTAATATGACGAAAATGAGCCCCTTAAATAAAAAAGGATGCAACATAAATTTTAATTGGAAGGAGGTTATTGCAAATTTACATGATGTCCACGAGGGATGAATGGACCTGTGTAGCTAGAGAGTGAGTTTAGACTCAGGAAGGGTCAATGATGTCATAGTGATCGTACCCTGTGCAGCAATGTTGGAAGATGCCAGGGAGAGTCTTCTATAGGTGGGTTACCCAAGCGAGGAGGTTAGCAGTCGCATGGTTGGCGAGGCTTCGGCAAAGAATTCCATTGGGTACGCAGCAAAGAGATCGATCGTGCGAATGTGGTGGATGATTTAGAGTATAAGAAGGGGGTTTTACAAAAAGATCTCGAGAATTTTGGCGGTTGATTACGCAAGGTTATGCCAATAAGAGATAAAAAGGACGGGTGAGTTCCAGATTGGTGAAATTATGGCTTCAAGCTAAGTGGGAGAGTCCCACCGCCTATGATGTGGTTTCAGAGTTAACTACTTGCGAGGTTTCTGGTTATTAGCATATTGATGGGCTATTTCAGCTACGGGGAAAGACCATATATGGTAATCTGGGCAAACGAATTATTAAAGGTGGGCTATCGTTGGCCTTATTGGACCATGTTCAGACTTGGGGGAAAGATTCAGGGTTTTACTCTGTATAAATGCGGGTTCCAAGGGAAGTTATTCGGCGGGTTCTTCGCCAAGGGAGACTCATGGAATTGATTATATTTGGGGCCAAGTCAGAGTGGGTGGCTCTCAGCAACAGTCCTAATGGATAAAAAGGGGTAAAGTGTGGTGCCTAATGATTTCGAACCTATAAGTACAATTAAGAATTAAGCTTTGTAGCAGCTTATGAGAAGGTGCCCAGAATGTTCTATGATATTTTAACTTACGGGTAGCATTTGAGAGATATGAAATGGTTCGTGGGATTTGAGGCAGAATGGTCTCGTGGTTCAAGGTCACTTGGAATAAGTGCATATGGAGTATGCTATGTATTTAATGGAGTTGGTATTATTTCAAGGACAAATCGGAAGAAGATAGTGGTTAACCATAATTGTGTTGGCATATCGGCAGTAGAGGTTAGCTCTTTCAGCATGATTAAGTTATGCAAGTGATTTGTGACGGTGCGTATAAGGCTTGTCAGCCGCTATAATTGTTATTATTCAGAAACATCCTTATGTTATGGCTTGTTATGTGGAAGCGAATTCCGAAAGGGGCCATGGTGCCTTAGACCACTACTTAGATGTTTGCATATTCTACGGTTATGAGTATTCTCCTGTGTGTTGCTATGATTCTCCTAAAGTGAGTTCAGTGAAAAGATTTGATGTGATGAAGTATTAATCTATTAGCAATTCTGGAATTATGATAAAGAATCGTGTCCTACTGTTCATGGGCATGTCAGGAGAAGCGAGTGACATGGAATTTTAAATGAGAATTAAAGTTGCAGTTCGGTGTGGACAAAGATGTCACGAGCTCGGATGAGCAGGAACGGAGTTTTGGTGTTGAAAGTAAATTGGTGTTGTCATTAGCGTCGCATGAGATCAGTGCTTTGTGAAAAAGGCTTTGCATCTTGGTTAGGGATTCTTGATCGCTTTTCAGCGTTAGTGCGGCCGGTGGTTTGGATGTGTGGACCTGTTATGTGTTTCGGAAGATCGTGAGAGCGAGCCCCACAGGAAGATCGTATAAGTGTGGCATGAAGTCACTTGATTGATTGAGAAGTTACACCAAGCATGAAGAATTGTGATAATATTGTTAAATTGAGAATACATGCCTGGAGGGCACTCAGTCTATTAAGTTGTGGACCGTGGAGGATTTCTCTGGTTATGATGGTTGTCCTTGTGTGTTATGAGAAGAGGGAAACTAGTATGGACGTTTGAAAGGTTATTGGCTTAGTTTGATATGATCAGGACCGACTTGAGGTCGGTGGATGGGTTTAAATGTGAATTTGGGCTCTATGTCACGCCAATTGTGTTCATTTCAGTAATGCGCTCCTTAGGGAGGAGTAGTCAGGGTGTTATTTCATTGACAGATGTTTCATGTAGTAATGCATTGCACCGTGTGAGTTGTGAGACGACTTGAGAAATTGCTTATGTGTTGAAGATCCGCGTAGAAATGATGTGTTATGAGCAAGATGGCTCATGGGATTCAGATTTGTTTATCGTGCCTTAGTGGTGCTTGAGCCTTGCAGTTTATGGCGCTACATGTCCCCTCAGGGATGGTATTATGCACCTAGCGTACTTGTGACCGAAATTCGGTGTCTTATTGTAATGAGCAATTTAGCTAGATGTGCAATCTCCTTATGTGAGATCTATGTTATTAGGATCGGGTTGCGTGCCGCAACAGTGTGATGTTGAGTGTAGTTTTCTATAGGCTATTTTTGTATGTCATGTTTCCTATTTTCTAAGGAAAGTCCGTATTAGTACGGGAGTTAGGTAATTCCTCCCAGAGTTCGTCTTCCTTTTGTATCGCATTCGAATTGGTGGCCTATTAGTGCATGGTAGCATCATATGAGGCTTTTATAATGCCTGGGGTGGCTTATTGCCTGAGCAATTGTATTAGATGAGACAAGATCCCTTGATCTAGGATTCTATGCAATCCAGCTATATGAGGTATGTTATGGAGATACGACCGTTATTGGGTTTACAATGAGGTGAAGTTTTTGTCAGGAGTACAGACCTAATGAATTGTTGATTCGGCAGTTGATTATGAATTTCTACGCATCTCTTCCATCGTGGCGGTATTGTAAGGCTTGGAGTAAGACCTGTGTATGTCATAGGGTGCAATTGAAGCATCAGATTAGTAGGATTTAGACCAATTTGATCAGAAAAAGGTTGTTGTGGTCTGATGAGTAAAGTGACGCTAAGTATGAATTCAGCAAAGTTATGCAGCCATGCCTGAGTTCAGCGTATGATGAATAATATGGTGACCTTATGGTGCAAACAGGTCGGGCATGAAGTTCTGAATGTTAAAATTAGGCCTTAAGGCGTATCTGCTTGAATAAAAGGGGATATCTTCAGAATGGATCGAGCTAATGTGCTCAATTGATGCTGTGGTAGCACGGGAAAGTGCATGAGAAGTTAAACAGCAATTTTGGACCACTCCAGTGTAGTTCTCAGCATGTTCGAGGACGAACGTATGTTAAGTGGGAGAGAATGTAACTACCCGACCGGTCGTTTTGAGTCCTAGCACTCCGTTCAGCAATCGGAGGCCGTGAACAACTTTATTTAAGGTATCATGACTTTTACGCATGGTCGGAATTAAGTTCCGGAAAGTTCAGAGTTGATTTGGAAAGAGAATTCTCATTTCAGAAGCTTAAAGTTGAAAAAATGAACTAAGATTTGATTTTTAAGTAAACGATCTCGGAATCAGGATATGAAGGTTCCAGCAGGTTCGTATGATGATTTTGGACTTGGGCGTATACCCGGTTCGGGTTTTGGATAACCCGGGAGCATTTTGGCACCTATTGTGAAAGTTAGCATTTTAGAAGGAATTTTATAAAGTTTGGCTTGAAGCGCATTTTAGTGTTGTTAATGTCCGTTTGGGATTCCAAGACTAGGAAAAGCTCCGTATAGTGATTCTGGAGTTGGGGGCACGATCGGAAGTGAATTCGGAAGTCCGTAGGTCATTTTGGAGCCATTTGGCCAAGGATAGAAATTTGAAGGTTTTTGAGAAGTTTGCCAGAGGTGGACTTTTTGATATCAGGGTCGGAATCCAATTCTGAAAGTTGGCGTAGGCCCGTAATGTCAAATATGACTTGTGCGCAAAATTTGAGGTCAATCGGATGTGATTTGATAGGTTTAAACATCGGAAATAGAAGTTTGAAAATTTGAAGTTCATTAAGTTTGGATTGGAGGCCGATTCATGATTTTAGCATTGTTTGATGTGATTTGAGGCCTCGAGCAAGTTCGTAACGTGTTTTGGAATTGGTCGGTAGGTTTGGTTGAGGTCCCGGGGGCTTCAGGTGGATTCTGTAAGGTTAACGGATCAAAAAAGGGTTTTGGGAGGTGCTGAAGCATCTGCTTCTATCATAACCGCACCTGCGGTTGGTTGACCGCAGGTGCGAGACCGCATAAGCGGTCGACTATTCGCAAAAGCGGCCAAGACCGCTGATGCGGCCCTATATCCGCAAAAGCGGAACCGCAGAATCGGTAGGGCCTGTTCGCAGATGCGGCCCAAGGCCAGGCAACCAAGACCGCAGATGTGGCCCCAAATCCGCAAAAGCGGAACAGCAGAAGTGGTGGGTCTATCTGCAGAAGCGGTCTCTCTTCCGCAGAAGCGGTGGTCGCAGGTGCGGCCCAAGACCGCATATGCGGAAATCGCAGAAGGTAGTGGCCTTCATTTATTCGGGCTCAATGCCATTTTTGCTCATTTTTCACTCGTTTCTTGGGCAATTTTGGGAGCTTTTGAGAGAAGACTTCTACCTAGCATCTTGAGGTAAGTTGTCCCACCTATTCTTATTTTAATACTTGAAGTTTGGGTAGATTAACACTTGTAAATTAGTAAAGATCATGGGAATATAGTAAAACCTAGGGTTTTGTTAAAAACAAGACTTAACCACGAAATTTGTTGTAGGATGGAGTAGAAATCATATATCTTTATCCTTAGACTATAAAGAACAATTTCCTTCAAAAAATTTCGAAATCCGTGCACGTGGGCCTGGGGTCGAATTATAGGAACTTTGAATTTAAGGTTGGGAAATTGGGTTGAAAGTTAGAATATGAACTTTTAAGCATGTATTGACTAGTTCTTACCCTATTTGAATAGTTGTGGATCGTTCGGCTCTAAATTGGAAGTTTGAGCGCGTTCTTGAATCAGAATGTAGGCTTCGGAGCGAGGTGAGTCTCCTTTCTAACCTTATAAGAGGGAATTGTCCCCATAGGTGAACATAATTGATTAAGTGCTCCTACTTGCGGGGGCTACTTACGCACGAGGTGACGAGAATCCGTGCGTAGCTACTATTATGCTATTGTCCGGGTAGCTAGGACCTAAAAGCATGAATACTTGGGTTATTTGTAAACCCTATGATAGCTTGAATTGCTTAAATAACATGGAATTTGTAACTGAATTTCTAAAGGGATTAAACTTTATTTCTTAAAATTTGTTAAAAGAGAATTTGATATATTTTGATAGATATTCCCTGATAAGTTCTTACTTGATTGATTGAGCATGTATCTCTATGTGTACCTGTGTCACATGTATGATTCGCGAGCAGGGTATGTGTTTATTTTATGTTGACCGCGTTGCAGATTATTTCGCGAGCGGGGTAATAGATGCATCTATAGGCGCGTCGTCGACCCTCGACAAGTGCATAGTTTATTTCTGTTAGATCGGGTCGTCGCCTCAGCATGATTTGCGCATGATATTTATATATATTGATGCATGATTAATTTTAAATGGTGATATTGCCTTTCATGGCTTGATGAAAATTGATAAGATAAAGGAAAGTAAACCTTTAAAATCCTTTATTATTTGTTGAAGGTATTTTGCCTGTCTTTCGGCTTTGTAAGATAGAACTGCCATATAAAATCCCTGATTTCTTCGTACATTTAGTATATTGTCATTGGACCACTAGTAAGTGTCAAAGGTGACCATCTCATCTCTATTTCTTCTAGATTAGACGGGATACTTACTGAGTACACGTTGATTACGTACTCATACTACACTTCTGTGCATTTTTGTTGCACATGTATAAGTAACTCTAGTGGCCTACTGGGCGTAGCAACGCCGATGATTCTGGGACTAGGTGAGCTGCATTGTTCGTGGCGACCCGCAGCGAGTGTAGTTCATTTTCAGCATTTTTTTTAAATTTATTCCCTGTCCACCGTATTTCGGACTGATGTTGTATTTTTATTTTCCTTATCAATAGATGCTCATGCACTTGTGACACCGGGTTCTGGGATAGTTTTTGAAATATGTGTACAAATTATTATTATTTAATTCGAAGTGAAGTAATGGCCTTATTATTTATGAAAAATGGAAGGAGAAATCCTAGACTTCAAAGGTAATTAAAAAGAGAATTTAATTGATTATTCAGTTGGCTTGCCCGACACCGGTGTCCGGTGCCACCATGACCCTTAGTGGATTTGGGTCGTGACAACATGGTATCAGAGCACTCGGTTCCTAGGGTCTCACGAGTCATAAGCAAGTCTAGTAGAGTCTCGCGGATCTGTACGGAGACGTCTGTACTTATCCTCGAGAGGCTGTAGGACTGCTAGGAGTACTTCCCTTCTTGATTCCTTATCGTGCGATTTGACTTCATGTGAGGCTTATTCCTTTATTTCTTTCATACTCTACGATATGCGATGCGAAGCGCTTGATGTAAATCAAAAATTGAAGAACCGTAATTGTACTACAGATGTGATTCAGGATGTTTCTCTCGGTATAGCTGATCAGATTATTGTCGTCGCCTTATGGAAGAATATTTTATTGTTTTCGCTTAGTAGCGGTATTTTCGAGGGCTTTGAGGCTAGGCACAAGTTGTCGCGATGCTTATGAATGACTATTCTGCAGTAGTAATATGATGGTAGGGTGTTGCCTACGTGTCAAGGCAGTGAATTACTTCAAGAGAGGTTTACTCAATGCATAAGCAAGAGATTCGATATTTTATTTCCGGTAGGGGGAAAGACAATCGAACTAAGGAGGGTCAGATATGGACTGGTGGAACTAATGAGACTTGGTAATTGCACGCGTGGTAGAGTTTTTCTTCTATATTGGGGTGTTGTCGTCCTAATTGGACGTATTAAGTTTGTCGGTGTTATGATCTTCTACAATTTGCCTTTGAGGCAAGATATTGTGAAATAGTATCGGAGATACAACTATCAGATATCGCAGGATGCGGTGGTTTAGGATTGAATCATTATTTCTAGTGTTGACGGTCGAGAAAGATGACCTTCAGCGAAGTTTGGAGTTAGTAGCAAATTGTGGATTCAAGTTCTAGGAAGATACATTTTATTAGGGCCACCACTGAGCAGTTGAAGATGAGAAAACATGTGGGAAGTGTCAGGCGGAGTTTTGAACTTCTAAAGGGCCAGGTATAATAAGCGTAGGTCAAGCAGTTGATTAAAGGATAGGGCTTGGTGGTAGGGAGACTGAGCGCCTTAAGGAGAATTTGGAGCGATTAGAGAATATTGGTGCTTGGATATAGGGGCCTACGGATCTAAATTGAAGTAAGGGTTCCAGCGTGGCAGAATGTTTAATATGACGGAAAGAAGCCCCTTAAATGAAAAAGGATGCAACATAAATTTTAATTGGAAGGAGGTTATCACACATTTAAATGATGTCCACGAGGGATGAATGGACCTGTGCAGCTGGAGAGTGAGTTTAGACTCAGGAAGGGTCACTGATGTCATAGTGATCGTACCCTGTGCAGCAGTGTTGGAAGATGCCAGGGAGAGTCTTCTATAGGTGGGTTACCCAAGCGAGGAGGTTAGCAATCGCGTGGTTGGCGAGGCTTCTGCGAAGAATTCCATTGGGCACGCAGCAAAAAGATCAATCGTACGAATGTGGTGGATGATCTAGAGTATAAGAAGGGGTTTTTATAGAAAGATCTCGAGAATTTTGGCGGTTGATTAGCAAGTTATGCCAATAAGAGATAAAAAGGACGGGTGATTTCCAGATTGGAGAAATTATGGTTTCAAGTTAAGTGGTAGAGTCCCACCGCTTATGATGTGGTTTCAGAGTTAACTACTTGCGAGGTTTCTGGTTATTAGCATATTGATGGGCTATTTCAGCTACGGGGAAAGACCATAAGTGGTAATCTGTGCAAACGAATTATTAAAGGTGGTCTATAATTGGCCTTATTGGACCATGTTCAGACTTGGGGGAAAGATTCAGGGTTTTGCTCTGTATAAATGCGGGTTCCAAGGGAAGTGATTCGGCGGGTTCTTCGCCAAGGGAGACTCAAGGAGTTGATTATATTCGGGGCCAAGTCAGAGTGGGTGGCTCTCAGCAACAGTCCTAATGGATAAAAAGGGGTAAAGTGTGGTGCCTAATGATTTCGAACCTATAAATACAGTTAAGAATTAAGCTTTGTAGCAGCTTATGAGAAGGTGCCCAGAATGTTCTATGATATTTTAACTTGCGGGTAGCATTTGAGAGATATGAAATGGTTCGTGGGATTTGAGGCAACATGGTCTCGTGGTTCAAGGTCACTTGGAATAAGTGCAGATGGAGTATGCTATGTATTGAATGGAGTTGGTATTATTTTAAGGACAAATCGGAAGAAGATAGATTGGTTAACCATAACTGAATTGGCATATCGGCGGTGGGGGTCAGCTCTTTCAGCATGATTAAGTTATGCAAGTGATTTGTGACGGTGCGTATAAGGCTTGTCAGCCGCTGTAGTTGTTATTATTCAGAAACATCCTTATGTTATGGCTTGTTATGTGGAAGCGAATTCCGGAAGGGGCCATGTGCCTTAGACCACAACTTAGATGTTTGCATATTCTACGATTATGAGTATTCTCCTGTGTGTTGCTATGATTCTCATAAAGTGAGTTCAGTGAAAAGCTTTGATGTGATGAAGTATTAATCTAATAGCAATTCTGGAATTATGATAAAGAATCGTGTCCTGCTGTTCACGGGCATGTCAGAAGCAGCGAGTGATATGGCATTGGAAATGAGAATTAAAGTTGCAGTTCGGTGTGGACAAAGATGTCACGGGCTCGGATGAGCAGGAACGGAGTTTTGGTGTTGAAAGTAAATTGGTGTTGTCATCAATGTCACCTGAGATCGGTGCTTTGTGAAAAAGGCTTTGCATCTTGGTTAGGGATTCTTGATCGCTTTTCAGTGTTAGTGCGGCCGGTGGTTTAGATGTGTGGACCTGTTATGTGTTTCGGAAGATCGTGGGAGCGAGCCCCACAGGAAGATCGTATAAGTGTGGCATGAAGTCACTTGATTGATTGAGAAGTTACACCAAGTATGAAGAATTGTGATGATATCGTTAAATTGAGAATACATGTTTGGAGGGCACTCAGTCTATTAAGTTGTGGATCGTGGAGGATTTCTCCGGTTATGATGGTTGTCCTTGTGTGTTATGAGAAGAGGGAAACTAGTATGGACCTTTGAAAGGTTATTGGCTTAGTTTGATATGATCGGGACCGACTTGAGGTCGGTGGATGGGTTTAAATGTGAATTTGGACTCTATGTCAGGCCAGTTGTGTTCATTTCAGTAATACGCTCCTTAGAGAGGAGTAGTCAGGGTGTTATTTCATTGGCAGATATTTCATGTAGTAATGCATTGCACCATGTGAGTTGTGAGACGACTTGAGAAATTGCTTATGTGTTGAGGATCTGCGTAGAAATGATGTGTTATGAGCAAGATGGCTCTTGGGATTCAGATTTGTTTATCGTGTCTTAGTGGTGCTTGAGCCTTGCAGTTTATGGCGCTACATGTCCCCTGAGGGATGGTATTATGCACCTAGCGTGCTTGTGACCGAAATTCGGTGTCTTATTGTAATAAGCAATTTAGCTCGATGTGCAATTTCCTTATGCGAGATCTATGTTATTCGGATCAGGTTGAGCGCCGCAACAGTGTGACGTTGAGTGTAGTTTTCTATAGGCTATTTTTGTATGTCCTGTTTCCTATTTTCTAAGGAAAGTCCCTATTAGTACGGGAGTTAGGTAATTCCTCCCAAGGTTTGTCTTCCTTTTGTATCGCGTTCGAATTGGTGGCCTATTGGTGTATGGTAGCATCATATGAGACTTTGACAATCCTGGGGTGGCTTATTGCCTGAGCAGTTGTATCGGATGAGACACGATCCCTTGATCTAGGGTTCTGTGCAATCCAGCTATATGAGGTATGTTATAGAGATATGGCCATTATTGGGTTCAGAATGAGGTGAAGTTTTTGTCAGGAGTACAAACCTAATGAATTGTTGACTCGGCAGTTGATTATGAATTTCTACGCATCCCTTCCGTTGTGGCGGTATTGTAAGGATTGGAGTAAGACCTGTGTATGTCATAGGGTGCAATTGAAGCATCAGATTAGTAGGATTTAGACCAAGTTGATCAGAAAAAGATTAGTGTGGTCCGATGAGTAAAATGATGCTAAGTATGAATTCAGCAAAGTTATGCAGCCATGCCTGAGTTCAGCGTATGATGATTAATATGGTGACCTTATGGTGGAAACAGGTCGGGCATAAAGTTCTGAATGTTGAAATTTGGCCTTAAGGCGTATCTGCTTGAATAAAAGGGGATATCTTCAGAATGGATCGAGTTAATGTGCTCAATTGATGATGTGGTAGCACGGGAAGGTGCATGAGAAGTTAAACAGCGATTTTGGACCACTCCAGTGCAGTTCTCAGCATGTTCGAGGATGAACGTATGTTAAGTGGGAGAGAATGTAACTACTCGACTGGTCATTTTGAGTCCTAGCTCTCCGTTCAGCAATCGGAGGCCGTGAACAGCTTTATTTCAGGTATCATGACTTCTACGTGTGGTCAGAATTAAGTTCCGAAAAGTTCGGAGTTGATTTGGAAAGAGAATTCTCATTTCACAAACTTAAAGTTGAAAGAATAAACTAAGATTTGGATTTTAAAGTAAACGATCTCGGAATCAGGATCTGAAGGTTCCAGCAGGTTCGTATGATGATTTTGGACTTGGGCGTATGCCCGATTCGGGTTTTGGATAACCCGGAAGCATTTTGGCGCCTATTGTGGAAGTTAGCATTTTAGAAGGAATTTCATAAAGTTTGGGTTGAAGTGCATTTAAGTGTTGTTAATGTCCGTTTGGGATTCCAAGACTAGGAAAAGCTCCGTATAGTTATTCTGGAGTTGGAGGAGCGATAGGAAGTGAATTCGGAGGTCCGTAGTTCATTTTGGAGCCATTTGGCCAAGGATAGAAATTTGAAGGTTTTTGAGAAGTTTGCCGGAGGTGAACTCCAATTCTGAAAGTTGGAGTAGGTCCGTAATATCAAATATGACTTGTGCGCAAAATTTGAGGTCAATCGGACGTGATTTGATAGGTTTAAACATCGAAAATAGATGTTTGAAAATTTAAAGTTCATTAAGTTTGGATTGGAGTTTGATTCATGATTTTAGCGTTGTTTGATGTGATTTGAGGCCTCGAGCAAGTTCTTAAAGTGTTTTAGAATTGGTTTGTAGGTTTGGTTGAGGTCCCGGGGGCTTCAGGTGGATTTCGGTAGGTTAACGGATCAAAAAGGGGTTTTGGGAGGTGCTGAAGCATCTGCTTCTATCATAACCGCACCTGCGGTTGGTTGACCGCAGGTGCAAGACCGCATAAGCAGTCGACTATTCGCAAAAGCGGCCAAGACCGCAGATGCGGCCCTATATCCGCAAAAGCGGAACCGCAGAATCGGTAGGTCCTGTTCGCAGATGCGGCCCAAGGCCAGGCAGCCAAGACCGCAGATGCGGCCCCAAATCCGCAAAAGCGGAACCGCAGAAGCGGTGTGCCTATCCGCAGGAAGCGGCCTCTCTTCCGCAGAAGCGGTGGTCGCAGGTGCGGCCCAAGACCGCATTTGCGGAAATAGCAGAAGGCAGTGGCCTTCATTTATTCGGGCTCAATGCCATTTTTGCTCGTTTTTCACTCGTTTCTTGGGCAGTTTTGGGAGCTTTTGAGAGAAGACTTCCACCTAGCATCTTGAGGTAAGTTGTCCCACCTATTCTTATTTTAATACTTGAAGTTTGGGTAGATTAACACTTGTAAATTAGTAAAGATCATGGGAATAGAGTAAAACCTAGGGTTTTGTTAAAAACAAGACTTAACCACGAAATTGGTTGTAGAATGGAGTAGAAATCATATATCTTTATCCTTAGACTATAAAGAACAACATCCTTCAAAAAATTTCGGAATCCGTGCACGTGGGCTCGGGGTCGGATTATAGGAACTTTGAATTTAAGGTTGGGAAATTGGGTTGAAAGTTAGAATATGAACTTTTAAGCATGTATTGACTAGTTCTTACCCTATTTGAATAGTTGTGGATCATTCGGCTCTAAATTGGAAGTTTGAGCGCGTTCTTGAATCGGAATGTAGGCTTCAGAGCGAGGTGAGTCTCCTTTCTAACCTTGTAAGAGGGAATTGTCCCTATAGGTGAACATAATTGATTAAGTGCTCCTACTTGTAGGGGCTACGTACGCACGAGGTGACGAGACTTCGTGCGTAGCTACTATTATGGTATTGTCTAGGTAGCTAGGACCCAAAAGCATGAATACTTGGATTATTTGTAAACCCTATGATAGCTTGAATTGCTTAAATCACATGGAATTTGTAACTGAATTTCTAAAGGGATTAAGCTTTACTTCTTAAAATTTGTTAAAAGAGAATTTGATATATTTTGATAGATATTACCTGATAAGTTCTTACTTGATTGATTGAGCATGTATCTCTATGTGTACCTGCGTCGCATGTATGATTCACGAGCAGGGTATGTGTTTATTTTAGGTTGACCACTTCACAGATTATTTTGTGAGCGGGGTAATAGATGCATCTATAGGCGTGTCGTCGACCCTCGGCAAGTGCACAGTTTATTTCTGTTGGATCGGGCCGTCGCCTCGACATGATTTGTGCATGATATTTATATATATTGATGCATGAGAAATTTTAAATGGTGATATTGCCTTTCATGGCTTGATGTAAATTGATAAGATAAAGGAAAGTAAACCTTTAAAATCATTTATTATTTGTTGAAGGTGTTTTGCCTGTCTTTCGGCTTTTTAAGATAGAACTGCCATATAAAATCCCCGATTTCTTTGTACATTTAGTATATTATCATTGGACCACTAGTAAGTGTCAAAGTTGACCATCTCGTCTCTACTTCTTCGAGATTAGACGGGAAACTTACTGAGTACACGTTGATTACATACTTATACTACACTTTTGTGCATTTTTGTTGTACATGTATAAGTAACTCTAGTGGCCTACTGGGCGTAGCAGCGCAGATGATTCTGGGACTAGGTGATCTGCATTGTAGTTCCTTTTTAGCATTTTTTTAAAAATTTATTCTCTGTCCACTGTATTTCGGACAGATGTTGTATTTTTATTTTCCTTATCAATAGATGCTCATGCACTTGTGACACCGCGCTCTGGGATGATTTTCGAAAGATGTGTACAAATTATTATTATTTAATTTGAAGTGAAGTAATGGCCTTATTATTTATGAAAAATGGAAGGAGAAATCCTAGACTTCAAAGGTAATTAAAAAGAGAATTTAATTGATTATTCAGTTGGCTTGCCCGATACCGGTGTCCGGCTCCACCACGACCCTTAGTGGATTTGGGTCGTGACAACGTGGTATCAGAGCACTAAGTTCCTAGGGTCTCATGAGTCATAAGCAAGTCTAGAAGTGCCTCGCGGATCGGTACGGAGACGTCTGTACTTATCCTCGGGAGGCTGCAGGACTGTTAGGAGTACTTCCCTTCTTGATTCCTTATCGTGCGATTTGACTTCATGTGAGGCTTATTCCTTTGTTTCTTTCATAATCAACCTTATGCGACGCGAAACGCTTGATGTAAATTGAAAATTGTACAACTGTAATGGTACTACTGATGTGATACAGGATGTTTCTCCCTGTATAGCTGATCAGATTATTGTCGTCACCTTATGGAAGAATATTTAATTGTTTTAGCCTAGTAGCGGTATTTTCGAGGGCTTTGAGGCTAGGCACAAGTTGTCGCGATGCTTATGAATGACTATTCTGCAGTAGTAATATGATGGTAGGGTGTTGCCTACGTGTCAGGGCAGTGAATGGCTTCAAGAGAGGTTTACTCAGTGCATAATCAAGAGATTCGATATTTTATTCCCGGCAGGGGGGAAAGACAATCGAACTAAGGAGGGTCAAATATGGACTGGTGGAAGTAATGAGACTTGGTAATTGCGAGAGTGGTAGAGTTTTTCTTCTATATTAGGGTGCTGTCGTCCTAATTGGACGTATTAAGTTTGTCGATGTTATGATCTTCTACAATTTGCCTTTGAAGCAAGATATTGTGAAATAGTATCGGAGATACAACTATCAGATATCGCAGGATGCGGTGGTTCAGGATTGAATCATTATTTCTAATGTTGACGATCGAGAAAGATGACCTTCAGAGAAGTTTGGAGTTAGTAGCAAATTATGGATTCAAGTTCTAGGAAGATACATTTTATTAAGGCCACCGCTGAGCAGCTGAAGATGAGAAAACATGTGGGAAGTGTCAGGCAGAGTTTTGAACTTCTAAAGGGCCAGGTATAATAAGCGTAGGTCGAGCAGTTGATTAAAGGATAGGGCTTGGTGGTAGGGAGACTGAGCGCCTTAAGGAGAATTTGGAGCGATTAGAGAATATTGGTGCTTGGCTATAGGGGGTCTACAGATCTAAATTGAAGTAAGGATTCCGGCGTGGCAGGAGGTTTAATATGACGGAAAGGAGCCCCTTAAATGAAAAAGGATGCAACATAATTTTTAATTGGAAGGAGGTTATCGCACATTTAAATGATGTCCACGAGGGATGAACGGACCTGTGCAGCTGGAGAGTGAGTTTAGACTCAGGAAGGGTCACTGATGTCATAGTGATCGTACCCTGTGCAGCAGTGTTGGAAGATGCCAGGGAGAGTCTTCTATAGGTGGGTTACCCAAGCGAGGAGGTTAGCAGTCGCGTGTTTGGCGAGGCTTCTGCGTAGAATTCCAATGGGTACATAGCAAAAAGATCGATCTTGCGAATGTGGTGGATGATTTAGAGTATAAGAAGGGGGTTTTACAGAAAGATCTCGAGAATTTTGGCGGTTGATTACGCAAGGTTATGCCAATAAGAGATAAAAAGGACGGGTGAGTTCCAGATTGGTGAAATTATGGCTTCAAGCTAAGTGGGAGAGTCCCACCGCTTATGATGTGGTTTCAGAGTTAACTACTTGCGAGGTTTCTGGTTATTAGCATATTGATGGGCTATTTCAGCTACGGGGAAAGACCATAAGTGGTAATCTGGGCAAACGAATTATTAAAGGTGGGCTATCGTTGGCCTTATTGGACCATGTTCAGACTTGGGGGAAAGATTCAGGGTTTTGCTCTGTATAAATGCGGGTTCCAAGGGAAGTGATTCGGCGGGTTCTTCGATAAGGGAGACTCATGAAGTTGATTATATTTGGGGCCAAGTCAGAGTGGGTGTCTCTCAGCAACAGTCCTAATGGATAAAAAGGGGTAAAGTGTGGTGCCTAATTATTTCGAACCTATAAGTACAGTTAAGAATTAAGCTTTGTAGCAGCTTATGAGAAGGTGCCCAGAATGTTCTATGATATTTTAACTTGCGGGTAGCATATGAGAGGTATGAAATGGTTCGTGGGATTTGAGGCAGCATGGTCTCGTGGTTCAAGGTCACTTGGAATAAGTACAGATGGAGTATGCTATGTATTGAATGGAGTTGGTGTTATTTCAAGGACAAATCGGAAGAAGATAGATTGGTTAACCATAATTGAGTTGGCATATCAGCGGTAGGGGTCAGCTCTTTCAGCATGATTATGTTATGCAAGTGATTTGTGACGGTGCGTATAAGGCTTGTCAGCCGCTGTAATTGTTATTATTCAGAAATATCCTTATGTTATGGCTTGTTATGTGGAAGCGAATTCCGGAAGGGGCCATGGTGCCTTAGACCACTACTTAGATGTTTGCATATTCTACAGTTATGAGTATTCTCCTGTGTGTTGCTATGATTCTCCTAAAGTGAGTTCAGTGAAAAGCTTTGATGTGATGAAGTATTAATCTATTAGCAATTCTGGAATTATGATAAAGAATCGTGTCCTACTGTTCATGGGCATGTCAGGAGCAGCGAGTGATATGGAATTTGAAATGAGAATTAAAGTTGCAGTTCGGTGTGGACAAAAATGTCACGGGCTCGGATGAGCAGGAACAGAGTTTTGGTGTTGAAAGTAAATTAGTGTTGTCATCTGTGTCACCTGAAATCGGTGCTTTGTGAAAAAGGCTTTGCATCTTGGTTAGGGATTCTTGATCGCTTTTCAGCGTTAGTGCGGCCGGTGGTTTGGATGTGTGGACCTGTTATGTGTTTCGGACGATCGTGGGAGCGAGCCCCACAGGAAGATCGTATAAGTGTGGCATGAAGTCACTTGATTGATTGAGAAGTTACACCAAGTATGAAGAATTGTGATGATATCGTTAAATTGAGAATACATGCCTGGAGGGCACCCAGTCTATTAAGTTATGAACCGTGGAGGATTTCTCCGGTTATGATGGTTGTCCTTGTGTGTTATGAGAAGAGGGAAACTAGTATGGACCTTTGAAAGGTTATTGGCTTAGTTTGATATGATCGGGACCGACTTGAGGTCGGTGGATGGGTTTAAATGTGAATTTGGGCTCTATGTCAGGCCAGTTGTGTTAATTTCAGTAATGCGCTCCTTAGGGAGGAGTAGTCAGGGTGTTATTTCATTGGCAGATATTTCATGTAGTAATGCATTGCACCGTATGAGTTGTGAGACGACTTGAGAAATTTCTTATGTGTTGAGGATCCGCGTATAAATGATGTGTTATGAGCAAGATGGCTCTTGGGATTCAGATTTGTTTATCGTACCTTAGTGGTGCTTGAGCCTTGCAGTTTATGGTGCTACATGTCCCCTCAGGGATGATATTATGCACCTAGCATGCTTGTGACCAAAATTCGGTGTCTTATTGTAATGAGGAATTTAGCTCGATGTGCAATTTCCTTATGCGAGATCTATGTTAATCGTATCGGGTTGCACACCGCAACAGTGTGACGTTGAGTGTAGTTTTCTATAGGCTATTTTTGTATGTCCTGTTTCCTATTTTCTAAGGAAAGTCCCTATTAGTACGGGATTTAGGTAATTCCTCCCAAGGTTCGTCTTCCTTTTGTATCGCATTCGAATTGGTGGCCTATTGGTATATGGTAGCATCATATGAGACTTTGATAATCCTGGGGTGGCTTATTGCCTGAGCAGTTGTATCGGATAAGACAAGATCCCTTGATCTAGGATTCTGTGCAATCCAGCTATATGAGGTATGTTATGGAGATATGGCCATTATTGGGTTCAGAATGAGGTGAAGTTTTTGTCAGGAGTACAGACCTAATGAATTGTTGACTCGGCAGTTGATTATGAATTTCTACGCATCCCTTCCGTCGTGGCGGTATTGTAAGGCTTGGAGTAAGACCTGTGTATGTCATAGGGTGCAATTGAAGCATCAGATTAGTAGGATTTAGACCAAGTTTATCAGAAAAAAGTTATTGTGGTCCGATGAATAAAGTGATGCTAAGTATGAATTCAGCAAAGTTATGCAGCCATGCCTGAGTTCAGCGTATGATGATTAATATGGTGAACTTATGGTGGAAACAGGTCGGGCATGAAGTTCTGAATGTTGAAATTAAGCCTTAAGGCGTATCTGCTTGAATAAAAGAGGATATCTTCAGAATGGATCGAGCTAATGTGCTCAATTGATGATGTGGTAGCTCGGGAAGGTGCATGAGAAGTTAAACAGCGATTTTGGACCACTCTAGTGCAGTTCTCAGCATGTTCGAGGACGAACATATGTTAAGTGGGAGAGAATGTAACTACCCGACCGATCGTTTTGAGTCCTAGCGCTCTGTTCAGCAATCGGAGGCCGTGAACAGCTTTATTTCAGTTTTCATGACTTCTACGCGTGGTCGGAATTAAGTTCCTGAAAGTTCGGAGTTGGTTTGGAAAGAGAATTCTCATTTCAGAAGCTTAAAGTTGAAAGAATGAACTAAGATTTGGATTTTTAAATAAACGATCTCGGAATCAGGATCTGAAGGTTCCAGCAGGTTTGTATGATGATTTTGGACTTGGGCGTATGCCCGATTCGGGTTTTGGATAACTCAGGAGCGTTTTGGCGCATATTGTGGAAGTTAGCATTTTAGAAGGAATTTCATAAAGTTTGGCTTGAAGTGCATTTCAGTGTTGTTAATGTCTGTTTGGGATTCCAAGACTGGGAAAAGCTCCGTATAGTGATTCTGGAATTGGGGGCGCGATAGGAAGTGAATTCGGAGGTCCGTAGGTCATTTTGGTGCCATTTGGCCAAGGATAGAAATTTGAAGGTTTTTGAGAAATTTGCCGGAGGTGGAATTTTTGATATCAGGGTCGGAATCCAATTCTAAAAGTTGGAGTAGGTTCTTAATGTCAAATATGACTTGTGCGCAAAATTTGAGGTCAATCGGACGTGATTTGATAGGTTTAAACATCGGAAATAGAAGTTTGAAAATTTGAAGTTTATTAAGTTTGGATTGGAGGTCGATTCATGATTCTAGCGTTGTTTGATGTGATTTGAGGCCTCGAGCAAGTTCGTAACGTGTTTTGGAATTGGTTGGTAGGTTTGGTTGAGGTCCCGGGGGCTTCAGGTAGATTCCAGGAGGTTAACGGATAAAAAAGGGGTTTTGGGAGGTGCTGAAGCATCTGCTTCTATCATAACCGCACCTGCGGTTGGTTGACTGCAGGTGCGAGACCACATAAGCAGTCGACTATTCGCAAAAGCGGCCAAGACCGCAGATGCGGCCCTATATCCGCAAAAGCGGAACCGCAGAATCGGTAGGGCCTGTTCGCAGATGCGGCCCAAGGCCAGGCAGCCAAGATCGCAGATGCGGTCCCAAATACGCAAAAGCGGAACCGCAGAAGCGGTGGGCCTATCCGCAGGAAGCGGTCTCTCTTCCGCAGAAGCGGTGGTCGCAGGTGCGGCCCAAGACTGCATATGCGGAAATCGCAGAAGGCAGTGGCCTTCATTTATTCGGGCTCAATGCCATTTTTGCTTATTTTTCACTCGTTTCTTGGGTAATTTTGGGAGCTTTTGAGAGAAGACTTCTACCTAGCATCTTGAGGTAATTTGTCCCACCTATTCTTATTTTAATACTTGAAGTTTGGGTAATGGGTTGGACGTTTCTGACTGTTGCTTGTGCGGCGATCGGCTGAAATTGCTTTGGAATTTTAAGGGTCCTCCTCAAAAATTCTGCCCCAGTTTCCAATTTCGGGGGAAATAAAAATTT
>MU722980.1:0-15841 GCA_026770625.1 Nicotiana glauca
CGGTTAAAAGGTAAAAAGGCACATAGGTTTGAGCATGTACTAAAATCAGATAATTAAGCCGAATATAACAGTTAAGCAACCGTGCTAGTACCACAGAATTTGGGAATACCTAACACCTTCTCCCGAGTTAACAGAATTCCTTATCCATATTTCTGATTCGTAGACTATAATACGGAGTCAATTTTTTCCTCGATTCGAGATTCAAACCGGTGACTTGGGACACCATAAATCTCTCAAGTGGCGACTCCATTTCTTAATAATAGATCCCGTTTCGATTATCCTTTAATTGGAAAAGAAACTCCCCTCTACGCCCTTCACGGGGTGCAGTAGTAAAAAAGAGGTGTGACAGCTCTGGCGATGCCACATCAGGCCGAAGCAAAGAGGGTAGTATAGGGCATTTCCTCACATGCCAGGCACCTCATCGTGATGTAGTGCCCGATCTTTTCGATTCTACCCCTGATTCTATCCCTTTCCATAAGCAGTTGTTCTATTCGTTGATTCTACCCCAGGATGACAAGAATCCGAGCCAGATGGGCAAGGGGTACAGAAGAGCGGATACTCCGTCAGCGGCAGATGAAGAGGGACTACAAAGGGAGTATCTCTATATTGAGAGAAACAATATCCACCCTTGAAGAACCTCTCTCCAGGCAAGCCAGAGACTTCAGAGTCGATAGAGAACAATGTCCTGACTTAATGGTGTGGATGGAAAAATAGATGCAGGAGTTTCAAGATCAACTTTTCCACAACGCTCAAGTGCTGGGAGCAAAGAATCAACGAATAGAACAGCTGCTTATGGAAAGGGATAGAATCAGGGGTAGAATCGAAAAGATCGGGCACTACATCACCATGAGGTGTCTGGCATGTGAGGAAATGCCCTATACTACCCTTTTTGCTTCGGCCTGATGTGGCATCGCCAGAGCTTTCATACCTCCTTTTTACTACTGCATCCCGTGAAGGGCGTAGAAGGGAGTTTTTTTTCTAATTAAAGGACAATCGAAACGGGATCTATTATTAAGAAATGGAGTCGCCACTTGAGAGATTTATGGTGTCCCAAGTCACCGGTTTGAATCCCGAATCGAGGAAAAAATTGAGTCCGTATTACAGTCTGCGAATCAGAAATCTGGATAAGGAATTCTGTTAACCCGGGAGAAGGTGTTAGGCATTCCCGAATTCCGTGGTTCTAGCACGGTCGCTTAACTGTTATATTCATCTTAATTAACTGATTTTAGTACATCCTCAAACCTATGTGCCTTTTTACCTTTTAACCGCTTTTGATTATTATTATTTTTATAAGAATTACAACATCGTGAAAACACATCTCAAACCACGTCACATCAATGTACCCGTGATTATTGACATATTTCGACTCCATTGAAATTTGGATTTGGGTCACATAAATGTGCACCCGAGTTTAAGAAAGTGAGATTATTAGCACGCGCCTAAAGAGTCTAACGCGTTGTTATTTTGGGAAGGCCGTGAAATTTGTAAAACAGCCCGCCTCGATATCTAAATATTTTAATATATACACTCATGAGGGCCCTGCCATTTGTGTGTTTTGTTTAGCGAGACTCATCTCATTTTATTATTTAAAAGGCAACCTAAGGCAACTACGATTTTCTACTTTGCGAGGATATGAAAAATTCAACTAATGGCACACCTCGATTTCTAAAGGGTTTTATTATTCAAAGTTGTTATAGTCGGGTTATATGAAATGCACCTCCAAATTTAGAAAATTAAGCATCATAACTATGTCACGAGAACCATACTCGTAATAACGATGGTTTATTAATAGCGTCTAAACGAATTCATATATGATTTAGTAAATTTAAAATTGGTTGTCTCAATATCATGTCACATTCCATCTTTATCATTCAAACTCATCGGAACTAGTTAAACAACTTACTATCCATATTTCATACGCAGCATTCAGCAGAACTATATACAAGTCATTCCCTGATCTTAAAGTCAAATTAAATGAACACAAAGAGAAGATTAAAATATGGAAACTTAAAATTAGTACATAGACCATGAATTAACTATCCACCAATTTAAACAATTTTTCCATCCTGGAATATGTACTTATGCTAATAAACATATTAATCCTATAATCATTTTTCATGCTTTCACATTCAGATAACATGGATTCAAATTTAACTTATAACATTAAAGTTGGACAATCGACGAAATCCAAATATATCTTAGTTTCCATACTCCAGTTTATCAATACACATGAAAATGCTTCAACATGAGTCTCTTTCACATAGTTCAGGTAAAAGAAACTTAATCAATAGTGATGACTCCCAATCTAAATGCTGAAGGCAAAAAATGAAAAATAAAATAAAAAAAATCAATATAAATTCAGCCTTCATTCAGCACTTGTCAAATTGTTACAAATTCAATAATTGGTCTTCAACTATGAGCTATGGAAAAATACCTGGAAGGCAAAATGAAAGAGAGTTAATAGGATCAGCAGTAAACAGTAGCATAGCAATACAACAACAATTATAACATCAATGCAACAGCAGATAACCAACAGCAGTTCAGGAAACCAGTTAAAGATCCCAGCAATACCAACAACAATACAACCCAGAAGTAGTCAACCAAAACAGGAGTAGTTGGACCAAAACAGCTTCACAAACAAACCCAGACAACCTCAACAGAAACACAATGTGACCAGACCAGAACACTCAAATGCAAATAGCTCAAATAAACTCAAATGAGCTTGAAATTTGAACCAAAGCTTCCAAAACCAGTACCCAATCATAATGTTTCAAACAAAAAAAAACAATTCAACTTTGAAATTGATACCATAAACCTTAGAAAACTTCTAGCAATCAAGTTATGAACTAATAGGAGCAAACTAGCTATTAAACTTGAGGTTGAACTACAGATGCCCAGTGCAACAAGTCTTTCTTTCAAACCTTTCCTATACCATCAAAACTCTTTAAGACTGAATGCTTTAGCTCTCAAAATACTCTCAACTCTACCTTAAGGTTTTAGTTCTCAGAATGTCCACTGATACTGCATCAAAAATCTGGTAAACCAATGGACCTTTGTCGTCAACATTTTCTATGAATGACACAATGGCATCACCCACAGTGCTTGTACTGTCATCCCCGTGCACCACTATCTCCTGCCTGTCCCACTCAAATTTCACCATCTGGTGCAGTGTAGAAGGCACTGCTTTGGCGACCTGGATCCACGGTCGCCCCAATAGAAGATTGTATGATACTGCCACGTCTACCACTTGGAATTCTATGGTGAATTCCACTGGACCAATGGTCAATTCCAGTATGATATCACCCACCTTGTCAGTACTACCCCCATCAAAACCTCGAACGTAAACGTTGTTCCTGTGAATCCGGTCATGATCAACCTTCAGCTTGTTTAGAGTAGTCAAAGTACAGATGTTGGCGCATGACCCATTATCAATCAATACTCGGGTGACCACCGAGTCTTCGCACTTCACTGTCAAGTAGAGCTATTTGTTGTGTTCTGTACCCTCTACCGGCAATTCATCATCAGAAAATGTCACTCGATTTACCTCAAATATTTTGTGCACTATACTCTCCAAGTTGTTTACAGAGATTTTATCCAGAACATGGGCCTCGTTCAGGATTTTCATTAATACTTGGCAGTGATCACTGGAATGGATCAACAAGGATAGAAATGAAATCTATGCCGGGGTCTTTCTTAACTGCTCCACAATGGAGTAGTCTTGTGCCTTCATTTTCTTCAAAAACTCCTCAGTCTCTTCCTCTATCACGGGATTCTTTATCACCGCTGGGTTGGACCTTCTTAACTCTACGGGAGCAAAACACCTTACCGAACGAGTTAACCCCTGGGCCTCACATATTTCTTCCACAACCTCCTTACCTTTGTACATTACCATCGCTTTATTGTAGCTCCACGGCACGACTTTCCCGCTGATTATCGGCATCTCCACAACTGGCATGATAATGACTGGCCCTATGCATACATGCTGGCTTGCTTGGTACCCCCTGCGCCGTTACTTTGATAGGTTCTGGATTCTTTGCAACAACAGACGAACTCTTCCCCATTATCACCATTGGCTTGACGTCTACCTTTTCCAACTGTACCACCTCTTTTCCACCGGTCGACTTTTCTTTTGGACTGGTACGGATCATCATCACTGTTTGTTAGGGTTTCTTTAGCTCCTCTCCTTCATGCACAAGTTCGATCATGTGGGTTTCATGGTGTGCTGACAACGGGTTTTGATTGATGTCGGGCGCCTCTAGTGTCTGAACCTCAATCTTATTGGTGTCAATAAGATTTTGCACTACATGTTTCAACTTCCAACACTTCTCGGTATCATGTTCGGGAGCCCCCGAACAATATTCATAGCTTACCGAGTGGTCCATATTTTTGGAAGGGGATTTGGCAATCTGGGCTCAACAGGACTCAACAAGCCCAACTACCTTAATTTGTAGAACAGAGCAGTATAGGTTTCTCCCAACTTAGTGAATGTTCTCTGTCTCTGTACTCCTTCATTTCTGAAAGCCTGATTCCCGCGGAAACCTGGCCCTGAAGGGTTCCTGTAGGCCCTTGGTGCTGGATATGTGTTTCTTGGGGGTGGATATGTATTCTGTGGAGGTGGGTAGGTATTTTAGGAAGCCGGCGTGCGCCATTGCAGGCAAGTCGGAGGCTGGGTATATGTCTGGGCCTGATGGACGGAGAAATGTGGTTCTTGTGGAGGGTAGTATGGCTGTGGAAGGTAATTTGGGTGATGGGGTCTGGATTGGTAGCGAGGGGAAGGACCTCTTGATCTGGGCCAATTACCTGCCTCTACTGTTGCGATCTCTTCTCTTTTCTTCTTCCCGAGTGCACCTCCCGTGCCTCTCTGGATGGCCTGAGTTGTTTCTTTAATCATCGAATAGCTTAGGACTTTGTTGGACTTAAGTCCCTCTTCAATCATACCGCCCATTTTCACTACCTCGTTGAAAGATTTGCCAACTGACGTCACCAAGTGACCAAAGTAAGTTAGCTCTAGAGTCTGTAGAAAGTTGTCCACCATTTCCCCCTCCCTCATCAGAGGATCAACCCTTGCTGCCTTCTCTCTCCAGCGGAAACCGAATTCCCGGAAGCTTTCCCCGGGCTTCTTCTCAAGTTTTAGCAATGTGAGACGGTCAGGGACGATCTCAAGGTTATACTGGAAGTGGCCTGCAAATGCTTGTGCTAGATCATCCCAAGTGTACCACCTGCTAGGATGTTGTCTTGTGTACCATTCCAGTACAGATCCACTTAGACTTTGACCAAAATAAGTTATCAGCAGCTCATCTTTCCAAAGTGGATACCTAACATCCGGAAAATTTTCCAAATGAAAGGAAAATTATTTGCCCCAGTTTGATAATCTTCCACGTGGCATGCTTTTCTATCAATGACATTTCCTTTTTCCTGTTTCAAATCAAAGAAAACTTGTTAGTTTAAAACGCGGTGGTTGGTTGTGATGTTCCTGCTGGGAATGGTTTTCCTTTTCTTCTTCCCTGCTCTATGTTTCCATTACACCACCAAAACTTTTCTGGGGATGATATTCCCACTGGGGATAGTTTCTCTTTTTCTTCTTTCCCCGCTCTGTGTTGTCTGACCCTCTTGGAACTGGGTCGAAAATCTGCCGGGGATGCTCCTCCTTCCCGATGATTGTTATTCACAAAATTCTCAACTGTTGTTTTTTCTACTTTTCTCCATACTTTCCCTGACACTCCAGACCAATTTATCATTTGGTCTTGCAACAAACGTCTTTTCCGTTTTATTGCCTTATCTTTGGCATGTCCTGTTCGCATCTTGCTTTGCACCATTTTGGCAACTGGTAGTAAGCTCTGAAAAATCTTTCTAAAAAACAAACTGCTGGAAAAAAAAAATTTAAAACAAAGAAATGAAAAGTGATGAAAAAGATAGAAAAGAAAAAGTCTTTCTCAATAAATGCTGGGGATAAGAAAAAGGAAAAGAACTTATCTGAATGGTATAACCGATCCTAACGATTATGACGTGCATTTCGGATCTAACCAACCCAGTCTATTTATATCAATCAATTCCTTCTGATGGCCTTCTTTTGCTGGGGATGAGCAGGCACTCAATTCTTTGCCGAATGTAGATCCTTTTCGCCAATATTATCTTGTTTGCCCTTTTTATATCCTTGTCTCCTTATAGTGCCCTTCGAGGGGTTTTCACTAGTAAGACTCTCTCATTTCTCTCATCTGACGTCGTCCTATGGTGCCCGTGAAGGTTTTCACGATAAGACTCTCTCATTTTATCTTTCTCAATTGGGCATTGGAATGTTACCGATAAGACTCTCTCTGTTGAGGATTCTTCGGCTATCAATTCTCTTCAGCTTGTGATCCTCTTTCCGCTAGGGATCAGAGTGTTATTCCCCACTTCCATTTGTCTGACTTGGTACTTCTCGGATACTGATCGGGAGGTCTTTTGGACATTCAGCTGGGGATTGAAATTCTTGATATATGGCTTAAAAGAAAAGGGTATCACGAGTTTAAAATAATTTTGATGAGTAAAAACATTACAACTCTTCGAATCAAATTTCTTTCCCGAAACTTAAAAACAAAACTTTTGCCCCAGTTTTCTTGCTTGGGGATATTCTTACTTTTATTACGCTATGACCGAGCTGTGAGGCGCCTACGTATCCTCTTTGAGGAATTAGGTCGAGCGTAGTTCACACGATTCCTTTGTTTTCTTTCTTGTGACTTTTTTTTTGGTTATTTCTCTTTTCCCTTTTTTTTCAATTTTATTAACGATTCCAAGAGAGGGGTATGAAAAAATAAATAAGGCTCAAAAGGGAAAACAAAGGTTGAAGTGTTTGGATATAAGAACAAATTGCCTCCGTCATTTCATTCTCCGATAAATGGCAAGTACAAACAAACAAATAAATAAACAACAATTACAATCAAAGAAATTACACATAATATCTTTTGACTGCGTCAGAATTGATAGCCATATCGATACATCTTCCCTCGACATCTGTCAGACATAGAGCGCCATTGGATAACACCTTAGTCACAATGAACGGTCCTCGCCAGTTTGGAGCGAACTTGCCCTTTGCTTCGGCCTAATGTGGCAGGATTCGTTTCAATACTTGTTGCCCCACTTCAAATTTCCTTGGACGTACCTTCTTATTATATGCTTTGGCCATCCTCTTTTGATATAATTGGCCATGACGTACTACTGCCAATCTCTTTTCATCAATTACACTCAACTGCTCCAATCGGGATTTGATCCATTCATCGTCATCAATCCCAGTCTCAGCGACAATCCGGAGGGACGGAATTTCAACCTCTACTAGTATCACTGCTTCAGTTTCTTATACCAACGAATAAGGAGTTGCACCTACTGAAGTGCGAACAGTAGTGCGATAACCCAATAATGCAAATGGTAGCTTTTCATGCCATTGCCTGGACCCTTCTACTATCTTCCTCAATATCTTCTTTATGTTCTTGTTGGCTGCCTCAACCGCTCCATTTGCTTTGGGATGATATGGGGTGGAATTACGGTGTGTAATCTTGAACTGTTGACAGACTTCTTTCATCAAACTACTATTAAGATTAGCACCATTGTCTGTGATGATCACCTTTGGGATCCCAAATCTACAGATGATATGGGAATGAACAAAATCCACCACTGCCTTCTTGGTTACCGACTTGAAAGTCTTAGCCTCAACCCACTTAGTGAAATAATCGATGGTTACCAGAATGAACCTATGACCGTTGGAAGCTGCCGGCTCAATAGGTCAAATGACATCCATGCCCCATGTAACAAAGGGCCATGGTGCTGACATCGTGTGTAGTTCTGTTGGTGGAGAATGAATCAGATCTCCGTGTATCTGACACTGATGGCATTTTTGCACTAAACTGATACAATCACGCTCCATAGTGAGCCAATAATACCCTGCTCGAAGAATCTTCTTTGCCAATACATATCCGCTCATATGTGGCCCACAAACTCCTGTATGTACCTCTGTCATAACTGTCGCGGCTTGACTAGCATCTATACACCTCAGTAATCCCATATCTGGTGTTCTTTTGTACAACACTCCTCCACTGAGGAAAAATCCATTTGCCAATCGCCGAATGGCTCTCTTTTGATCTCCGGTGGCCTTCTCTGGGTATATCCCCATCCTGAGGTATTCCTTGACATCATAAAACCATGGCTCGCCATCTATTTCTTCCTCTATCATGTTGCAATAAGCATGCTGATCACGAACCTGAATATGCAACGGGTCAACATGAATCTTGTCCGGGTGGTGCAACATCGAGGCTAAAGTGGCCAAAGCATCGGCAACCTCATTATGAATTCTTGGGATGTGTCTGAACTCCACTGATCAGAATGGCTTTCTCAGATCATGCAAGCATTGTTAATATGGTATGAGCTTCAAATCCCGCATTTCCCATTCACCCTGAATCTAGATGTCCAGGACGTCCGAGTACTAATACGACTCTCTCATTTCTCTCATCTGACGTCACGTTTTCTTTGATTTGAAACACGGAAAAGGAAATGGCATTGATAGAAAAGCATGCCACGTGGAAGATTATCAAACTGGGGCAGAAAATTTTCCTTTCATTTGGAAAATTTTTCTGGAAGTCAGGTATCCACTTAGGAAAGAAGCCAGATAACACAAGGGAAGTGGTCTTTGAACCTGGTTATCTCCTTTATACAGATTACCGCCCAACAACAAGTATTTTCTTTCTCACGGCTTCACGAGCAGTATAGGTTTCTCCCAACTCAGTGAATGTTGTCTGTCTCTGTACTCCTTTATTTCTGAAAGCCTGATTCCCACGGAAACCTGGCTCTGAAGGGTTCCTGTAGGCCCTTGGTGGTGGATATGTGTTTCGTAGGGGTGGATATGTATTCTGTGGAGGTGGGTAGGTATTTTGGCGAGCCGGCGCGCGCCATTGCGGGTGAGCCAGAGGCTGGGTATATGTCTGGGCCTGATGGATGGAGAAATGTGGTTCTTGTGAAGGGTAATTTGGGTGATGGGGTCTGGATTGGTAGCGAGGGGAGGGCCTCTTGATCTGGGGCAATTACCTGCCTCTACTGTTGCGATCTCTTCTCTTTTCTTCTTCCCGAGCGCACCTCCCGTGCCGCTCTAGATGGACTGAGTTGTTGCTTTAATTGTCGAATAGCTCAGGATTTTGTTAGACTTAAGTCCCTATTCAATCATACCGCCCATTTTCACTACCTCGTTGAAAGATTTTCCATCTGACGTCACCAAGTGACCAAAGTAAATTGGCTCTAGAGTCTATATAAAGTAGTCCACCATTCCCCCTCCCTCATCGAAGGATCAACCCTTGCTGCCTGCTCTTTCCAGCGGAAACCAAATTCCCGAAAGCTTTCCCCGGGCTTCTTCTCAAGTTTTAGCAATGTGAGACGGTCAGGGACGATCTCAAGGTTATACTGGAAGTGGCCTGCAAATGCCTGTGCTAGATTATCCCATGTGTACCACCTGCTAGGATCCTGTCTTGTGTACCATTCCAGTGCAGATCCACTTAGACTCTGACCAAAATAAGCTATCAGCAGCTCATCTTTCCCACCTGCTCCTCTCATCTTGCTACAGAAACCTCGCAGATGTGCCATTGGATCACCGTGTCCCTCGAATAGGTCAAGCTTTGGCATCTTGAACCCTGCCGGCAATTGAACGTCGGGGAACGGGCATAGATCTTTGTAGGCCGCACTGACTTGGTTGCCTAACCCATGGATATTCCTGAAGGACTGCTCCAGGCTTTTAAATTTTTGAAGCACTTCGTCCTGCTCCGAACTCTTGGATGGCTTCTCAGTTTCTGCTGGGAGCTCAAAGCGAGGGGTGTAAGTATATGGCTCAGGTACTTTGAAGGTGGGTTCAGGAGGATAGTATTGGTTGTCATGAGCCTGAAACACCGGTTCACTGGATGATCTTTGCAACGTGGCAGGTGGAGGTGCAACGAAAACAGGAGCAATTGGTGGAGGAGGGTTCTGTTTGGGTGGTGGAGCTTGGGAATTATAGGTAGTTCCCCCTGATAGTACTGGTGAATTGGGAAGCTCGTTGATGGACCAGGGGGAGGATGTTCTGAAGTCTGAGCCGGTGGGAGAGTAGGTGCATTGGGAAGCATCGGTAATGGTTGCCCTTTAGCCCAGGCTAGATGCATTTCTGCTATCTGTCGCCTCAACATGTCTACTTCTTCTTTCATCATTTGTATTACCGTTTTTTCCTCTTCAACACTTTTTTCCGAACCAGACATGCTTTTCGGAATTGGCCCTTTGAATCTTGTGTGGTAATGGTAATCTGCCAGAACGTCCTAACAAGCTAACTGTTTAAAATCTTCTGGAAAACAACAAACTGGTTAGTTTCATATTTTAACAGACATGTTATTTTACGTTGGGATGCAATGCACCTAGGCAGTTTAACCATTCTTATCATGTCTTTTGCTTCTATTGCATGCGTCATTCCGGCCTTTCCTAATCATGACCTCTCCTTTTATAGTCACTCACTTTTTATTTTATTTGATCCCTCTTTATTTTTTCCTTTTTCTTTGCTTCCTTTAGTGGTGGCCGAATCTTATGGAGATTGCCTACGTATCATGACCCCGCATGAATCAGACCGATCTTAGTTCTGACACAAGTAAAAATAAAGACACAAAAAATTTTGGAATCTTTCATTTCATTACCGAAATATGCTATCACAAGTTACCCATTTGGAAAAGGAAAAACAAAATACAGACTCCAAACTACTAACATGATTTGATGTGAAAGAGAACAGACGGGTAGACAACAGACCCTAAAAAAATAGCAAGTACAGACTTGAACTAGGGATACATTAAAGCTTTGAATTTTGGTGCCCGAGGGGGCATCGTTCGGCCTTTCCGCGGGCTTTGGTGCAAGGCCCCTTTGCAAGCTTTTCAATTCTTCCATGATCTGGTGGACGTAGCCCATGACTGAAGCAAAAAGGGTAGTATGGGGAATTTCCTCACATGCCAGGCACCTCATGCTGATGTAGTGCCCGATCTTTTCGATTCTACCCCTGATTCTATCCCTTTCCATAAGCAGTTGTTCTATTTGTTGATTCTTTGCTCCCAGCACTTGAGCGTTGTGGAAGAGTTGATCTTGAAACTCCTGCATCTGTTTTTCCATCCGTGCCATTAAGTCATGACATCGTTCTCTATCGGCTCTGAAGTCTCTGGCATGCCTGGAGAGACGTTCTTCAAGGGTGGATATTGTTTCTCTCAATATAGAGATACTCCCTCCATAGTCCCCCTTTATCTGCCGCAGACGCAGTATCCGCTCTTTTGTACCCCTTTCCCATCTGGCTCGGATTCTTGTCATCCTGGCTTCAGATTCTTCCAAACCCTCTTGGCATTCAATGAGTTGCCATTTTAACTCATTTATCAAATCCTCATCAGACCGACTCCTTGGGTGTTTGTCGGCATCCATTCTCATCTACCAGATTTGGGTTTTCAAAGCCTCATTTTCTTTGGCCAGTTTGTTCTTTTCTCCATTATCAGCATCAACCTGCACACTATTCTCAAATTTTAGGTTGCAAACCTGTTGTTTCAGTTTGCCGATTTCTGCCCTATATGCTTCTTCTTTTGCTAACCAGTCCCAACGCTCTTGTGAAGACTCAGCGAACTCCTGAAGGTGAGGTCTCTTAGCAGGCCTTTCAAGCTCGAGTTCTCTTCGACTCCAAGCAATGTATCCTGACACCACTTCGCCTTTGGATCTATCCCTAACACAAGTATTTTCTTTCAAGGTTTGGCATTCATTCCAAGTTTTGCGAACGACCGCTTCAGGGAACTGCCCATTAGGCCTAATTTCGATTACCTGGCTGCTGAGATCTTTATTCTTTGGGATTATTTGGCACCGGCCCAACTGCCTTAAGACTCGGTACAGGACATATGGTTGGATGCTTTTGAGACCCATTAACAACAAATGAGATCCTGTGGCGGACATATATATGATTTCATCCACATATAGCCACCCAAATGTCTATTCTATCTGGCTGCGGTAACAGAACGCAGACGTGTGACCCATTTGGTAACCCCCTCTGGCAAATTAACCTCGTCGACCCTTGCCGAATATTCTTCTATACATGTCTTCTTTGGTAACCCATAGCTCATAAATGGAGGGTGATGACATAAATGTTCAATCATCCACATTTGCAGCAATGCATTGCAGCCTTCAAAGAAATCCCCTCCGGCTTTGCAAGCAGTAAGAGTGCCAGAGTGCTGTTATCCTGAGTGAGCAAAGTACTGACGACCCCGGCGACCTGTATATCAATTTTCCCGCCTTTTCTAGGAAATACCAGAAATCCCAAAAAGGCTACCATAAACGCAACACACCTATGCTCTTCCCATTTCAGGCGGTTTTTCTTGCAACAAATTCTGCTCTCTGAATTGTAGAAATCTCCGATATGGCCGTATCTGTCGTATATAAATGACAGAGTACAAAAGCCCTTTGCCAAATCTGGGTTGTAGATCATTCTGCGGATCTTCAGAGTGTCTAAGAACTTGTGTATGGTTACAGCCCTTGGAGCAATCAAGTACTATTTTTTCAAAGGAATCTTGGGGCCCTCGATGTACCCTGCTATTTCTTCCAATGTCGGTGCGAGCTCGAAATCTGAAAAGTGAAATACATTGTGTGCCAGGTCCCAGAATGGAATTAATGCCTTTATGATGTCCCCTCTCGGATTAATTTTCAGTAACCCAGTAAGGCCTCCTGAGTACAACTTGATCTTGTCTTGCCCTGATTCGCCTAAGTCATTCCACCACATATGTAACCCCAACGGGATCTTGCTTATAAGGGCTCCGGGTGAACTCTGGTTCGTACTTATTCTGCACATTTATTATGGTGATTTAAGCAAAACATTTATTTGACTCAAAGCAAAAGTAATTTTCCCTTTTCCTCAAATTAAAAGAAAGGCTCGGTTTTTCGAACACGACCTTTTAACATTTCGGAGATGAAGGTTTTAAGGCCATGTGGGTCAACCGGCTAAAATCTAATAAAAATGACCCAAGTGGCCGTTTATGCAAAGTCAGCCTTCCGGTGTCCCTTTCGGGAACATTCAACTATTTTTTACGAAGAACAGCATCACCCGACTTATTTGTAACAAAAAATGAAAATTTGACATTTTTTGGCTATTTTTGCAAAAGGGGAGGTTGGACCCGATGGGGGTTGCCTACGTATATCACATTAGGTGAGAATCAAACCAGCGTAGTTCTGCCAAAGAAAATGGACTAAACTTGAAAATAAGACGCTTCTCTTTTGTTTTTTCAAATAAGTAAAAAAACACTTTTTTTTACAAAATTTCGGCAGAGTTACGACACTACTTGGCTATTGGTATTTTCAAAATAGGTGATTAACTCCCTTAACCCTTTTCTCTCTTCCTTTTTTTTTTTTTTTAAATTTTCCCAATATCAAAAACCGGTCAACATGCTAGTCCGAAGCAAATAAATGCACAAGTAGCAAGTAAAATGCATCAGGATGGTCTTTTTTATTTCAGGTTACCTGTCCTAGACGGACCCAACCCCTGTGTTGAGTCCCCTAAGTCAAATGCAACATGATGCAAACAAGCGTTCCTACTAGGGATCCGTCATGAAGTCAAGTTATTCTAGGTTCAAAAACCTGGGTATGTGTTCTAGACAGTGTACCTGAGCGGACAACTCGAGTCGGGGAGGGGGCTACGTACCAAGGACCCACAGGATCATCCGGCTTTGTAACTTGTCCGAGCCCTTTCTTATTTCATGGTATGACACTAACATAATAGGGAATCTCAGCCAGTAAGCACATCCCCGGAGGTGAGAAGAGAAAGGTTTCGGCCGATTTATATATAATGTTCAAATAATATCAAAAGCGGTAAAGCATTTAGCACATTAGGCCCAAACATATAACAAAATCAGATAATATACAAGCCAAATGCAACAAATATAGCAAGCTCGAATTCTAAACCCCGAACCAAAAGTTCTGGGTTTAATTCCCCAGCGAAGTTGCCAGAGCTGTCACACCTCCTTTTTACTACTGCACCCCGTGAAGGGTGTAGAGGGGAGTTTTTTCCAACTAAAGGACAATCGAAACGGGATCAATTATTAAGAAATGGAGTCGTCACATGAGAGATTTATGGTATCCCAAGTCATCGGTTTGAATCCCGAATCGAGAAAAAAATTGACTCTGTATTACAGTCTACGAATCAGAAATCTGGATAAGGAATTCTGTTAACCCGGGAGAAGGTGTTAGGCATTCCCGAATTCTGTGGTTCTAGCAGGGTCGCTTAACAGTTATATTCGGCTTAATTATCTGATTTTAGTACATGCTCAAACCTATGTGCCTTTTTACCTTTTAACCGTTTTTGATTATTATTATTTTTATAAGAATTGCAACGTCGTGAAAACACACCTCAAACCACGTCACATCAATGTACCTGTGACTATTGACATATTTCAACTCCATTGATATTTGGATTTGAGTCACATAAATGTGCACCCGAGTTTAAGAAAGTGAGATTATTAACACGCTCTTAAAGAGTCTAACGCGTTGTTATTTTGGAAAGGCCGTGAAATTTGTTAAACAGCCCGCCTCGATATCTAAATATTTTAATATATACACTCATGAGGGCCCCGCCATTTGTATGTTTTGTTTAGCGACACTCTCATTTTATTATTTAAAAAGCAACCTAAGGCAACTACGATTTTCTAGTTTGCGAGGATACGACAAAATTCAACTAATGGCACACCTCGATTTCTAAAGGGTTTTATTATTCAAAGTTGTTATAGTCGGGTTACATGAAATGCACCTCCAAATTTAGAAAATCAAGCATCGTAACTATGTCACGAGAACCATACCCGTATTAACGATGGTTTATTAATAGCGTCTAAACGAATTCATACATGATTTAGTAAATTTAAAATTTGTTGTCTCATTATCGTGTCACATTCCATCTTTATCATTCAAACTCACTGGAACTAGTTAAACAACTTACTATCCATATTTCATACGCAACATTCAGCAGAACCATATACAAGTCATTCCCTGATCTTAAACACAAATTAAATGAACACAAAGAGAAGATTAAAATATGGAAACTTAAAATTAGTACTTAGACCATGAATTAACTACCCACCAATTTAAACAATTTTTCCATCCTGGAATATATACTTATACTAATAAACATATTAATCCTATAGTCATTTTTCATGCTTTCACATTCAGATAACATGGATTCAAATTTAACTTATAACACTAAAGTTGGACAACCGACGAAATCCAAATATATCTTAGTTTCTATAGTCCAGTTTATCAATACACATGAAAATGCTTCTACAGGAGTCTCTTACACATAGTTCAGGTAAAAGAAACTTAATGAATAGTGATGACTCCCAATCTAAATGCTGAAGGCAAAAAATGGAAAATAAAATATAAAAAAAATCAATATAAATTCAGCCTTCATTCAACACTTGTCAAATTGTTACAAATTCAGAAATTTGTCTTCAACTATGAGCTATGGAAAAATACCTGGAAGGCAAAATGAAAGAGAGGTAATAGGATCAGCAGTAAGCAGTAGCACAACAATTATAACAGCAATGCAATAGCAGATAACCAACAGCAGTTCAGGAAACCAGTTAAAGATCCCAGCAATACCAACAGCAATACAACCCAGCAGTTGTCAACCAAAACAAGAGTAGTTGGACCAAAACAGCTTCACAAACAAACCTAGACAACCTCAACAGAAACACAATGTGACCAGACCAGAACACACAAATGCAAATAGCTCAAATAAACTCAAATGAGCTTGAAATTTGAACCAAAGCTTCCAAAACCAGTACCCAATCAGAATGTTTCAAACAAAAAAAAA
>MU722980.1:22411-38211 GCA_026770625.1 Nicotiana glauca
GTCAAATGGTCACAGGGTGTGACTTGGGGAAGATTTAGGGTTGGCGCCGCCACCAAGGGATCTTGTGGCGGCGCTAGGGTTCTTGTACTTAAATTGATATTCGACGAGTTCCAGTAACATTCGAGGAAAAGGAAGTTTGGATTTGGGATGAGGAAGGTGAGGGGAACCTAAGGTGTAAATTTGGTGGCCATCGGAGTCACGGCAGAGGGACTGATGGTTTTTTGGATATTCGAAGGGTTGGGCTAGGAATCGAAGGAAGGTGAAGGTGGCATGGAGATGGGGAGGTTGAAGTGAACGGACGGTGTAAATTTGGGGCTGTTTGGACCACCGAAACCGCCGTGAGGCGATTTCCGGTGGGCGGAGCACGGTGGGGGAAGGCGGAACGGGGTATGGTCTCTAAAGACCCTGAAAGAAACGGAAGGGGGGGGTTCTAAGGGGGGTTGGGTATTTGGGAAAGATATATACCAGGGCTGAGATTTAATCCAGACAGTTAGATCAATTAAGATCAACGTCCTGGATTGGCTACTTAATAGAAACGATGTCGTTTCTTTAAGTGGGAGACTGGGTCAATTTTTTAACGGGTCAGAGTCGGGTTGCAAGGAAGGTTGGTGATCGTTTGATCAAATAAAACGAACGGTTGAGATAAACTGACTTAAAACTGTGTCGTTTCTTTGATGATAGAGGCAGACTGGACCGTTGATTTAATTGAGATCAACGGTCCAGATTGGGCGTGACAGAAACGACGTCGTTTGGACGTCTATGCAGCCTGATCATTTGGACCGGGTAAGGGGTGTTTGGACTGGTCTATTTTGGTGCTACTGGGCCTGGTTTCCCTTTTAATTCAAGTAGCTCAATCCGATTTTCTTCTCCATTTTTCATTTCCTTAATTTCTAATTAACAAAAACCGAAATTCTAACTTAAATGATAAAAATCAAAAATTAAATAAAATGCTAATTAACTCGTAATAATAATTCTCACACAATTAAATACCAATTAAAAATAGAATCACACAATTTGACATTAAATGCTAAAAATGTAAAGTACGTATTTTTTGTGATTTTTTTATTTTTGTAAAACAAACCTTAATTACTCCTAAATGTAGAATTGAATCCTAGATGCAAATGTGACATATTTTTGTTTTTTTATTAATTTAAACAAATAAAATGCACGCATAAACACGAACAATTACTAAAAATTTCACGAAATGCACCGAATAAAACAGACAATTTTTGTTTTGATTTTGTGGGAGTAATTAATGTGAGGCAAAAATTCACGTGCTCACAATAGGTCTTGTGAAAATTTGAGAGATACTTTCAGGTGGTTCTATGTAGGTAACTATAGGTTAATAAGGGCTATGTGGTTTAAAAAGAAGCAAAGTTTTGTATAGTGTTCAAGGAGGGTACAGTCACTATATTCTCAAATATTGATCTAACCCGTCCTTAGGTGTCACAACCCAATTCCATAACAAGTCATGATGGCACCCAACGCCATTGCTAGGCCAGCCAACGCGGAAGATACTAGCTAAACTTTCAGGCACCTTTACCCCAAAATAGTTGAATTAATTCTTTAGGTTGTGAATAAATTAGAAACGATGAAAAAAAAATCATGATAATCATACAACCCCAAAATAGTCCAGTCTACTAATGTGTGCGCCAAGACCTGGTGTCACAAGCATGGGCAACTAGTAGAATATACAAAAGAATAACACTATCCTACTGTCTGAAATGGAATAAACAGCACAAATACATAAGAAAGACTTCTTTAGGTTGCTGAACGGCATGGAGGAGAAGTAGCTCGCCGTTGAAGTCTCGAATTTGCTCAAAGATGCATACCTGACTGATAGCCAGATGTACCTGCCTCAGACCCTATACAATTAAGTACAGAAATATAATATGAGTACATAAACAATATGTACCCAGTAAGTATCCCGTCTAATCTCGAAGAAGTAGAGGCGAGAGGTTGACTTGTTACTCACTAGGGTCAAATAATGTGAGAAGAATTTATAACAAGCATGGATAGTACAAGTGATTAGCATTTAATAATCGCGGAACAACAATTCTTTCCCAAGTATTATCATGGATATTCACCTATATCTCAAGCAGATATGAAATTCAGTCCTTAGAGAAAATGCTAAGCAAAACATGCGCAAGTAACACCGTGGGACGTACGGCCTGATCCAACATAAAAGTAAATTGTGCATTGCCGAGGGTCGAATGACTCGAACCATAGATGCATCTATTACCCTGCTCGCGAATCACCCATGCGACGCAGTCAAATATAAATAAGCTCATCAACAAGCAACGATAATATATATCTGAGTTGTAGTCATACGCAGGGTTACCAAATAGTCTCTTCTAAAAGACCAAACAGGATAAGGTTCATTCACTAGTCTTATTCCTCTTAATCAAATATTTTATACAAATCCGAATTTATCATCACGTTACGAGAATATCACATAGAGCATGTCTTCAGAACATCCGAGTCCCGAATCCTCAGCTGATGATACCCTGACCTCAGGTCTATCTTAGAGAACACCCTAGCACCCTGCAACTGGTCGAACAAATAATCGATACGAGGCAATGGATACTTGTTCTTGATGGTGACTTTGTTTAACTGGCGGTAATCAATGCACATCTGCATAGTCCCATCCTTTTTCTTCATGAATAACACAGGAGGACCCCAAAGCGATACACTAGGCCTAACGAACCCTTTCACCAATAACTCCTCAAGCTGCTCCTCCAATTCCTTCAACTCCTTATGGGCCATACGGTATAGCAGAATAGATATAGGCTGAGTGCCTAGATCCAAATCAATACAGAAATCAATATAGGCTCCAAAGTGCACTTCCAATACCAAGAACGAGTCCAAGCCCTCAATCCGGAGCCGAACGATCCCAAACTCAATGTGCTAGGTGAAGTCCTTATCTCAAAAGCTCCCAAATCGCCCAAAGAAGGAGTGGAAATCTGATAAAAATGACTTTGAACCCGCATTAAATGAATCTCACTGCCCAGCGATTTCCACATCTACAGTCAGGGGACTGCATCTGCAGCCCCGCATATGCGAGGAAAGGGGTTGCAGCTGCGAAAAAAGGGCCAAGGAGCTGGGATCACATATGCGATCTACAGGCCGCATCTGCATCTTGGGAGCTGCATCTGCGGTTCCTGACCTGGCCCGCCCTGAGCCGCTACTACGATGGGAGAACCGCATCTACGGTCCAAGAACTGCAGATGCGGTTATGACAGAAGCAGCAAATCCTTCAACCCTTCTCAAATTTACTCTTTCACTCGAGCCTCGTCCAATTGATGCTCGGGGCTCTCGGGCCCAGCCCGAACAAACATACCGACAAGTCTGAAATCACAAGACAAACCTACTCGAACCTTCGGAACATCCGAAACAACGCTAAATCTAGAAATCACCCCTTAAAACCAAATGAATCAAACTTATTAACCTCAAGTTCTTACTACTCAGATTGATACCAAATTTTACAGGCAAGTCTCAAATGATATTTCGGACCTGTACAAGGCTTTAGAAACAAAATACGAGCCCGATACCCAGGAAATCATTCATTAATCAGTTTCTTTAAAACCTTAAAACTTTAGATTAACAATTTCTAATAAAAATTCATTACTCGGACTAGGAACCTCAGAATTTGATTCTGGGCATACGCCCAGGTCCCATATTTTCTTACGGACCCTCCGGGACCATAAAATCACTAATCCGAGTCTGTTTTCTCAAAATGCTGACCAAAGTCAAACTTAGTCTTTTAAGAAAATCCTAAGGAATCAAATGGACATATTTCACCCAAAACTCTTTCAAATCTCGAACCAACCGTCCCCGCAAGTCGTAAATTAGCTAAAGCAAGCACGAGAAGTTTTATTTAAGGGAACAAAGTTCAAAAAGGCAAAATGACCTGGCGGGTCATTACATTAATCCTACACTACAATCCTTAAAAAGTCCTTATTTATCTACAACCAATTATTCATTCGGCAGCAATGAGTTAAAATAAGGGCAACCATATGGACTAATACTTGTAGCAATTAGCCTTCTTTTTTAGTGCACAAGTGTTTGATTGTATCCTATGTACATATTTGTTGAGTTGGGGATTTTCTTTTACGTGAGCATGCATGGATTGCAAGAGTTAGCAGAAATTAGGCTTCTTGAAGTAGGATACAAGTGCATGTCTAGCTATGGGTAACACTCTGTCATTGCTCTTGAGGTTCGAAGCTCATAAGCTGATTATTCGAACTTTTAAATGATCTTTGTCTTCAAATAAGGGTGAATAAAAGAAGTTGCATGCTTGTTAGCTAACATCCGGCACTATCCTTAATCGTTGTTGCTTTTTGATCAGTCGAAAATAGATTTGTATTTGGTATGTTGACTTTTTTGTTGCTTGAGGGCAAGAAAGAGTCTAAGTTGGGGTATTGTTGTGCTGCAGAATTGCAGTACTTTTAATACTAACTATATAGACTTTAGCTCATCATTTAAAGAATTATAAGTCATTTCTAATGTAGTTTTGGTGTTTTGTAGAAAACCAGACTTGAAGAGCCAAAAACATGAAAAAGATGGTAAAAACACATGAAAAGGCATAAATGCGGCAGGTCTGCCACCGCAAAAGTGAACTGCGGGCCAAAGGGAAATCGCAGATTGAAGCAGACCATCCTAGTTCTGAGAGTAAATTATGTAATCCATTGTGCATTCACATAACTCTTGTGTGGAGCACATAATGATGGCACAAATGCAAAAATATTATCCAGCGAAGATGACTTTGCGATACGATATACGGACCACCTAACAAAAATGCGATGGAAAACTGCGTGATCAATTTTACGAAGGAAATGAATGTGTGTGGACCGCGAAATCTTTCCACAAAAACTTGATCTGCAGGGTTATTTTTTTCACTTTTTGACAATGACTTTTAGCCCATTATAAATAGAATGATTAGGGTTTTTGTGGATCATCTTGTCTGAAAAAGAGGATACATTTAGAGCATTAAATACACCATTATTTTGGAAGTTTTTGAAGAGAGAATCTTGTCATCTTTGTAAGCTTTATGACTTTATTTATTCTTTCTTCTGGTATTCTAGTATGAGTATCTAGCTTTAAACACTAAGATTGTGGACTCTAATTGGGTGTAATGTTAATGGGTGTTTACCATTAAATATATATATATAATGTTTGGTTGATATATATTTATTTCTCATGCTTCATTTATTGTCGACGGTTGCAAATATTGACTACTGCCATTCTACTCTATCTTTACTTGGAAAAGTGGGTTAAGGTTTGATAGAATTGAATAACAAAAATTCAAGGCTTTAAACCATGTTTAAAGGGATTGCTTAGGAATAAATGGGTTCTATTTGGCATATATTGGTTGTTCTTAATTGTAACTCTTTTATATTTAGGAAAATATTAGAGAGAAAACACTAGCTAATTTTTGGGAAATATTGGGTATTCATTTAGGAACCATTTGCATATCAAAGGACCTTCCATTAGAAATATATCATATTACACCGATAGCATTCCATTCCATTGATGGGGACACAACCTTGGTTTCCTTAATCAAATTAATCACGATCTCTTAAGAAAATAGTTCGCTTGAAAATTCAAAATTACAACAGTCTTTTTAAACTAACAGAGTATGATTACAACTTAAGTCAAGTTTCAAACTACTCAAGTAACCTTTTCATACATTTTCCTTGTGGGATTCGACCATAACCTAGTTGGGTTATCTCCTTATTAGAAGAGACCTAGGCCTATATAAAGGGTTCTCTTACCTTGTAGAATGCAATTCACGTTTTTGGAGGTTTTTCCCTAATTTGTAATAGAGTATTTTCTCTATTTTTGTCTTTTTTTATTCTTGTATTTGGTTCCAAGAAAGGTGGTGATAGTTTTTATCTTGTTTTCAATTGTGTGTGGTGTTTCTTTATCACATTAATTGATTTCAAATGGTGGCTTTAGGTACTTGTTTAGTTCTTGATCTTTCAAGAGCATGTTTCTTGATCTAAATTCGTTCTTTTGATATCATAGAATAATAACTTTCATTGAACTGGTGCAACATTAATATTTACTTATTTTGAATGAGTAAATAGTGTTTCATATAGTTTAGTCGTCATCTTTCACCTCAATTTTGAATCATCAGATTCCGAGTCCTAAAACTTGACATACGTTATTTCTTGAAATAGACCCACAAACCATATTTACGTTTAAAGATCTTGATCCCGGTCAGTTGCTTCTTTGTTAACTCGAAGAATCACATCACTCGCCTAGCAGAATAGGTTAGGTGTCATCACGACTAGATGTATTTTGGGTCGTGATAGAAATAAAGTTGAAGACACACTAGGGCAGTAAACCAAGCTCAACTTTAGCCGTTAGGATTAGTACTCACAGTCAACTTCAAGACAATTAACCTCGAACAAAAATAAAGAGAGGAAAGAAAACAAAATTGTAAGCGATCGGTAGAGCATTTTATACTTTAGTGTAGTTTTATTTGCTTATTCTTGTTTGATTGTTAGGTGAGGCATTTAAGCCGGTATTTATATCAGAAAGGTTGGCCCTAGGGTTTGATATTTGAATTCCCATATTAAAATAGCAATAGAGGACAAAGAACCATGATGAATGCTGATGCAAGAATTCATGATAATATCAAATGAAAAGATTATAAAGATTAAAGGGGAAAATGGGTGAGGTATTACCCTCTTAGAAGTGATGAAATAGATTTAGTCGTTTGAAGACAATGACTTCAGGACAAAGCTTATACCCAGAGGTCCCTGCGTTTGACCTCTATGTCATCAAAAGGGAAAGGGCACGATAAATCTGGACAGCTGATAATTTTAATCAACGGTCCCTAAGTAGTATTTTGTTTTGTGAGGGGCTTTGGGATGCTGATATGGCGGAACGGGGTTGGTAGAGAGGAGATGGCATAAATTTTCAAGTGCGAAAAGGGGCTGTATAGGTTTGGGCCTGTACGGGTCAAGGCATTTTTAGGCCAGACCTGTCGGATTTTTGGAAAAGAAGGTTAGAAATGAAATTAATCTCATAACCACTTTAATTAAAATTCATCAATTGCAAGTATAACCTATTTAAACCTTAACCTTTTTACTTAATTAAATTAGTTAACTTCTTAAATTCCAATAAAATACAACAACAATATACCAAGTATAATCCCACATAGTGGTGTCTGGGAGGGTAGTGTGTATGCAGACCTTACCCCTACTTTTGTGAACGTAGAGAGGTTGTTTCCAATTGACCCTCAGCTTAGGCAAGTATGGGTACCACAATAATAACAAGAAAATAAGATGGGACAATGCCGAAAAATCATGTAAAATCAACATACACAACAAGATAGTAAGATGATCGAAATATTAAAAAACGCTAAGTATTCAAATAAGCCTACTACCAATCAAATGCGAGAGTATGTACTAACAGTACCAGTATGAATAATCCAGATTACCTAACCTACTATCCTAATCTTCGACCGTCATACCTTCCTATCACGGGTCATGTCGTCGGTCAGTTGTAGATGCGCCATATCATGCCTAATCATCTCACCCCAATTCTTCTTCGGCCTACCTCTACCTCTCCTAAGTCCTCTAATGTCAACCTCTGACACATCCTTACCGAAGCGTATGTGCTTCTCCTCCTCACATGTCCAAACCATCTCAGTCAAGCTTCCAGCATCTTGTCCTCAATAGTGGCCATACCCACCTTGTCCCAAATAACTTCATTCCAAATCCTATATAATCTGGTTTGCCTGCTCATCCATCTCAACATCCTCATCTTTGCTACCTTCATCTTCTAGATGTGGGAGCTTTCGATTAGCTTACACTCAGCCCCAAACGACGTAGCCGGTCTGACCACTGCTCTATAAAATATACCTTTAAGTTTTGATGGTGCCTTCTTATCACACAAAACACCAGTAACAAGTCTCCATTTAATCCATCCTTCCCCAATATGATGTGTGACATCTTCATCAATCTCCCCGTCCCCTTGTGTGATAGACCCAAGGTACTTAAAACTTCCCCTTCAAGGGATGACTTGTGAATCCAGCCCCACCTCCCCTTCCACTCCCTCAGTAGCACCACTAAGCTTACACTCCAAGTATTCTGTCTTGGTTTTGCTCATCTTGAAACCTTTAGACTCCAGGTTCTGACTCCATCCCTCTAACCTCGCGTTAATACCGACTCGCAGTTTGTCAATTAAAAACATGTTATTTGAAAATAGCATGCACCATGACACCTCCCATTTGGTGTGGCGAGTCAGTACGTCCATTGCCAAGACAAATAAAAAGGTTGATTGCCAACCCTTGATGCAACCCCATGATGATAAATAAATGGTCCAAGAACCCTCCCACTGTCCTCACACCGGTGTTTTCTCTCTCATACATGTCTTTAATCACCCTAATGTAGGCTATCAATAACCCTCTATCCTCCAAAAATCTCCACGAAACCTCACTCGGGACTTTATCGTAAGACTTTTTTAAATCAACGAACAACATATGCAGGTCCATCTTCCTCTCCCTGTATAGTTCCATAAATCTCCTAACAAGGTGAATGGCTTCCGTACTCTAATTCCCCGGCATAAATCCAAGCTGGTTCTCAGAACAAGACACTCTTCTACTCCGCCTTAGTTCGACCACCCTCTCCCACACCTTCATAGTACGACTAAGCATCTTAATATCCCGATAGTTATTGCAATGTTGGATATCACTCTTATTTATGTACAATGGAACCGTTGTGCTCCATCTCTACTCGTCGGGCATCATTTTCATCCTAAAAATGACATTAAATAACTTAGTAAGCCACTCCAAGCCTGTCTCACCCATACTCTTCTAAAACTCCACCGGGATTTCATCTATCCCAGTTGCTCTACCCCTAGTCATCTTACGCATAGCCCCTCCAACCGCCTCAACTCTAATCCGCCTGCAATACCCAATGTCACACTACTCTTGGATTATTTCAAATAACCTAGAACAATGTCTCTATTCCCACCATTGTTCAAGAGACTATGGAAGTAAGTCTTCCATCTCCGACGGATATGCGCCTCGTCCAACAATACTTTACCTTTTTCGTCCTTGATGCACTTCACTCGGTTCAAGTCATGGGCCTTTCTCTCTCTCACCTTGGCTAGCCTAAAAAGCCTTTTTCCCTGCCTTTACACTCAAGTTCTTTATATAAACGACTAAATATTGCAGTCCTAGCCGGCGTAACTGCTAACTTCACCTCCTTCCTAGCCAATATATACGCTCCCTATTCGACATCGTCTCTTCCTCGTTAATGTTTTCTGCTAGCTTCAGATACACCACTTTCATAGTGTTCACCTTTCGTTGGACCTGTCCTTTCCACCACTAGTCTCCGTTGAGACCACCATTGTAACCCTTCGAGACCCCTAGGACCTCTCTGGCAGCTTCCTTAATGCACTTCTTCACAGTGGTCCACATCAGGATCACATTCCCACTACTCATCAATGCTCCCATGGTCAACTCCTGAATTTTGTCTTCAATCAAGGCTCCCCACATGATCCTAGGTTGGCCATACACCGTCCTCTTCCTCATCTTCCTCATGATCTCAAGGTCCATGGCCAGGAGCCTCTGAAGGGTCGTGAGGTTCTCACTCAGGATGACCTTGTAATCCATGCAAAGACCTTTATCGGACCTCCTATAGAGAAAATAGTCAATTTGGGTCCCGGACACTGAGCTCCAGAAGGTGACCAAGTGTTCCACCTTCTTCAAAAAATTCCAATAAAATAATAAAGTATAATTAATAAATTATTATATGTATGCATATTTGTTGGTTAATTTCATATTATCAAAACTATTATATATATATATATATATATATATATATATATATATATATATATATANTTTTAAGAAAGGTCTTAAAAGAGAACAGTCGCCACCTAACGGGTTTGAGGTACGTTAGGGCACCTATTTGCAGATTACTTTTCTTGACTAGTTTGTGTCACCAAAGATCGAGTAAGGGGTCAAAATTACCTCGAAGAGAACGTGTTAGGCACTTTTCGAGGTCTATGTCGAACTCGAATTTCATGAATTAGTGTATGTGATCAAAGACAAGAGAACCAGGAGTTTGGGAAGTTCATTGTTACACAATTAATTGATCTTAAAGACAAGATGGGGGGGGGGGGTTCTAAATTTTTTATCCTAAAGTATCACCCAGTGCAACATAAATAATACTTCCTAACTCCCTTAAGACGGGGTGTTACTCGTATTATTCAGCGAGCAGAGACTATTTTCTCCTGCTACCCGATTACTATCTTTATGTTGTTACCTAAAGCACACTAGTTGATTCTAAATCGTGCCTTATACATGCACCACCACTCCCATGCCTATGGTCCAGTAGGAGTTTGGACCTCTATTTTGGGTTGTTCTATACCTAACCTAGGTTACTCAAAAATGAGAAAACTAAGCAACATACAAAATAAGTTGGACTTCACATAAAAGTAGTTAAGGGCTCAGGTTTGCCTCCACACTTAGACAATAAATGTACACAAACAAATTAGGTGTTTGATATTTCAGAATTGAGGCGAGTTAGTCGTTAAATCCTATAGGCATGGTTTCTATGTGACCTTGGAATTCAAAGATGCGGCAGTTTCAGATGTAAGGTATTTTTTAGAGGCATGCTTTCTGAAGAACTATATATTTCAGGGAGTCCAATGTTGCGTACTGATTACTAAAATTATAGATTATAAGTGTTTAAACCTATATATATGATATCTAGGTGCAGTAGTTGGCAGTAATAACCATAGAAGATATTCAGAATTACTTAGTTTGATTCCATAGGCATGCTTTCTAATAGTGGCAACCAAACAATGTTGAAAGTTCAGTATTGGCACTTAAAGCAAGTAGGTTACCCTATATTAATGATTTCGAACGATTAGCAATTAAAATTGATTTTTTATATACTTAGCTCCTATAGTGATAATTTCTAGATGAACATAAGCTAATAGAATCCTACGATCATGATATCTAATGAACACACTGCAATTGAAAGACTGGTCATTTTATTTCCTATAGGCATGATATCTAATAAAATATATAGATCCGAGCACGTTGAACGAATTGATGATTAAAGACCTATAGGCAGGTTATCTAACATACAGATAAGCAGAATATGTTCAAGCAATTAAATACCCATAGGCAGGATTTCTACCCATTTCATGCAAGCATTGGAATAAACTCATTTCCCCAAGTTTACTAATACCCGAGTTGTTGTTACATCATTATTACATGCCCAATGAATGAAATAAATTAAAAAGTTACAAAATAACTACAGTGGGCCAAAGACAGGCCCTAAGTAACCCGGCCAGGCCAGGCCTTCGATTTCAGGTCCACATAGTTCAAAACAACCCATAAGTAATAGGAAAAATCTAGTAGCCATCAAAGATTCAAAAACATCCATGTACACAAGCCCTTTGGCTTATTCAAGAAGTAAATGGGACAAAATTCAGCAACTAGGACAAAGTGGCAAGGAAGCCTAGACTCTAGTATGTTAGATTTCCCTAGGGCTTCATGAACCCAGGGCAGTGATCACACTAGGGAGGTTAATTGAGGAGATTTAGGGATAGACTGTGAACCATGTCCTAGTGTGTCACAGTTCACAAGGGTCTCAATTAGACCCCGAGTAGTGCTCACTCTAGGGAGGTCAGTGAAAGAACTTAGGTAGCCTTGGCTTTAAGCCGGCTAATAATAAGAACTCAACAAAGCCAAGGTAATAAGTGAAAGAGAATAAACTAAGGTTGATGGACATAACTGAAGGATACAAACGTAATCATGTTTGACAACATAGAGCAGATAACAGAACATGCTCAGGTTTTAAGAACAGACGTACCAAAGTTTCAAAAGAACAAGTTCAACACCTAATGCATAGGTAGTCACACATTAACAGAACATGTTTGCGGGATTAGTGTACATCAACTCATAATAAGAAAAAAGGTCCAAATTATGCTAAGTATATATCCTAGTGAGAATCATATTGACTGGCAACAAAGGTTAGACATGATGAGAACAAGTCATTGTAAGAATGATGTAAGTGAAACATGTTTAAGTAACAGGATTCCTAACAAAATTAAACATCAAGGATAGGCTAAAGTGTGTCAGTGAGTTGCAACACATAAGCTAGATAAGCGTGAAAATAATCGTATTAGCTAAAAATAGGTTTAGGCATGTCTCAGATTGCCAACATAATAAAGTTAAAGATTAGAGAGACCTAAAATTGAAGTAAAGCAATTAGAATTACATACAAGAACAACCTAGAAAATACATTAAACTATAGTCTCCAGAAGTGAAAACATATGCAAATGACAGGAAAATAGGAATGAAGTGACAAAAGTTCAGCAACTCACCAGTTAAGCGAAAAAACAAGAAAGAACAAAGTTCACAATCTTATGAATATCAACGCAGAGCAAAACCCAGAATTTATGGCCTTGGCTTTCAGCCGACCAAGAACCAGAATATAGAACAAGAGTATTTAGAGAACACAGAGCAATAACTTCAGTTATTAGTAAACATTGATGATTCAAGTCTGTCTAAAGGGAGTGATGGGAGTGGTTTATATACTAGTAGAACAAGCATATAAATAAGTACAATCAATCAGACCATAAAAGGAAAGAACTCATAAATTAATTAAAATCAAATTAGGAGAGTAAGCTGGTAAACCCTAATTTTAGAAAAACCAAATATTACGAGAATATTCACAAACAAAGTAGCACAAGATGAATAGAGACACAAATAGCACTAAAATCAGAGAATCAAACTAATTAAGAAAATCTGAAAACCATAAATTTAGGGTAAGAAAAATCTTGATAAAAATAAAATAAAATACAATCCATAGTAGAATATATGGTGAATATGGACATAATAATACCTACAATCAGATAATCGAACATGTTTTGGCTCCATTAAAAGAGATCTGAAAATCCTAATTTAGGGTAAGTAAGAATCAACAGAAGATATAGAAATATTCGTAATTACAATAGAGCACATGAAGAATATGAGATCTATTTTGGTTCGATTCTTATGTGTCACGCCTGTTGATACCCAATTTTTCCTTAAGTATTTTTATACCCAAATATTTCCAAAATAGCATATTGGTGCATATATAAGCACATGCAAGAGTTTTGACATTTTTAATGGTTTTTTTAAACCAATTTATTGCCTATTTTATACAACAAAATCCAATAATTATTTCCAAAATTATCATTTTTGGTGAATAATTCATTTTATTTTTATATTTACACCTAAATATAATTAAAGTAATTTTTGCATATTTTTTACAAATTTGTTTGGTATTTTAAAGCTAAATTGCATATAATTGCAATTATAGNCTTTCAATTATAGTCTATCTTGTAATTTATGACATTTTATGTTTATAAAATTAATCCCAATATTTTTTAATTAATATTTATATAATACTTATTTATCCAGTACATTTAATTTATTTTTAAAATCAGTATTGCTATTTTTACAAAATTAAAAGGGGAAAATTGGCTATTTACGATTTGGCCTTATTGCATTTCAATTTTAGCCAATTTGGCACCCCACTCAGCCCCAATTTGAAATCAAATTACCCAGCCCAATTAACATGCCTACTCAACCCAGTACATGTTGAACCGACCCAACCCATATCCCTTTTAAATCTCGGCCGTTGATCATTTAGATCAACGACCACCGTTACTTCTTACCTTTTTAATTTCACACAACCGCCTAACCCTATCTCATTTTCCCAATCCGCCGCCCTTAAACGCTCTCGTCTGTCGAGCTCTCTCATCGAAGCCCTACACCGGCCTCCCATGGCTTCTATGGTCTCATTTCTAAGGTCCTATGACCAGATCTTGAAAAGGTCTCGACCAAGCTTTGCTCGATGGCTTTTCTCCGATCATCTTCAACCTCTGTCCGGCAAGCCATGGGCATTCGAGCTTTATCTTCGACTTCTCTGCTCAGATCAATGGTTTCCAAAGCCTATCTCATCTCTTGGGTTTCTTACGAAACCTTAATCTCTGAGGTTCCTTCGATTTATTTTAGATCTGTTCTGGATCTATGTGTGCGTAAACCTTCTATGCGTCTTTCTCAAAGATTCTTTAATGTTTGCTTTCAGAAACTCTATTTTTCTCAACTAGGGTTTCATGTTATTTTATCTCGAACATCTCTTCTCTGAATCTCGACATGTTTTTATTTTGTTTGTTTGTATAATCTTCTATCTGAACTCACATGTTGAAAACCCTAATTTTCTTGGGGATTTTGTTTGAGTTTTCTAGTTTGTTTGTTAGTGGTGGTTTGATTCACCTTATTTTTACCTATATTAGCATGTTAAAAGCCCTAATTTTGGGATCTTGTTTGAGTTTCTGTTTGTTATTCACTGTATTTACCCTCTCCTATATCTGATTTAGCATGAGTGAAAACCCTAATTTTGGGGCTTATCCGAGATTCCAAACCTGTTTTGTTTGTTTGACTTCTCATCTCCTCTAAACTCTTTTGGTTCTCGAAAACCATAGTTTCTTTGGGGACTATTCAATCTCTTTTTGTTTGTGCAACTCGTTCGTTGAAATTGCAGCGTGCTTCCATTCTCTTGACTATTTTTTGGTTCTGAGTTCTTTGCAAGCTTCTGAATCTTTTCTCTACTGTTAAGCACTGAAACTTGACTATCATTCCTTTTAGTTACTGCTACATGCTATTATTTTGCCACAACTTAGCCTCACATGCCTAAGGCTATGCATTCCTTTATATGTTAAATTTCCCTCTCAAAGTAGCCCTTAATTATGGGCTGACTTCAAATCTCTTTGTGTGATTCTGATTGCACTTTTCTGATTGATTATTTCCTTATTGTACTGATTTCCCTGCTTCTCAGACCTATTTGAATGCTTGCCTTGATATCTCGACCCCTTCCTTTCCTACTCAAGTTGATTGATTCCCTTACTTTGATTATATTGGTATTGGGTTCTTATAGACCTTTCCTTGATTAGAGTCTGATGAACCTAGCCTCTATTACCTAAAATGTACCTGTACTATGCTTGAAATACTTCCTTATTAGTCATAGTTAGCCTATGCGATCTCTTTCCTTGTTTAGCACTTGCATGTTACCGTTTGATTTTTAATTCCTCAAATAAGGGAAGTCTTTGATACTGTTTAATTCTAATTGACACTTGTTCCCCTAATTATTGCTGAACTGCAATCCTTACCTTATTTTCTGCCTGTTTTTACACTATAAATACTCTCCTCCCTTCTCTTTGAACACACACGAACACAGAACAATCTGAGTTCACAATTCACTTTCACTTATACTATCTCTCTTTTTGATACTTACACTGTTGTGGACTGTGTTTGCTTTCTTCTGCACTCTTTTACTTCTATACTGGTATGTCTCAATTAGTGCCTCAACAACAATGTGTTTAATTCTGCCCATTTGTTTTGTCACATGCTCCCCCCTTTCCTTTATAGTTTAGTATTTAAATTATGTTTTTAAATAAGTTGTTTGTCATGAATTTGATACTTTATGAATTCCCTTACCCTTTACCCTTTGTGTGTGAGTTGTGGTTCAGGGCATAACAACACTCCAATATTGCTGTCTATGATCCTGAACTGGATTCTTTGAATCCCAAACTCAATCAATTCCCATTCCTTTTCCCTCTATGTGTTTGAGCCCTGGATTTGAGTCTGATAGTGTCCTAATCACTATCCAGACTTTAGTCTGACCTTTAAAAGGTCTGTTCCTAACTTGTTCAACCAAACAAGTGGTCAGGGGTGTGCCAGCCTACCTTATGGCTAGGTATGACCACCACCTGTCATG
>MU722980.1:38226-54117 GCA_026770625.1 Nicotiana glauca
TCCTTGGAACTTTGAAACACCTTGGATAAAGAGAAGGCTTTGGAAATTTGAATCCGGGAAATGGCTCAATTGCATGTTACCAGACATTAAGGTTGAATTAGGCTGCTCGGATCTAGCTGTTAGCTTTTGATGTATCTTTTAATTTCCAGTTTGATTCATTGGTTTCTAATAATTTTGTATGAAACTCGGGGATTATAGTAAAAGGGTATGGGAGGGGTCTTTACTTTTCTTGAATCCAAGGGGTAGAAATCATGACTTAGGATTTTATTTTTTGTCAAACTAGAAATCCTTCCTATAGGGTCTTTAATACCGATTCAATCACATAGAGACCATGTCTATAGGATTTAACGCTTAACTTTACCACAAAATCACCTAGAAAGCATGCTTATAGGATTCAACACTCATGTTTCTGTAATTACACATATAGAGATCATGTCTATAGGCTCTTGCATTTCTGCATACACAAATGTCATTAGGCAAACCGTTTATAGGCTTAATAACAAAGTTGCATATGGACATCATGTGTATAAGACTCCTTTAATGTCATGAAAGGGTGTTAACATCAGCAAACGTACAGAAAGCATGCCTATAGGAAATCTCGTCCTTAATAGCCTCATTCGTTTCTAAAACAGAACCAATTGCTGAAACTCGTATCTAACTTTACTAAAATTGGTTAACCCTTTCTCATAATCAATCTGCACTTTCCTAAAGCTCGTAAACCTTTTAATCAGTCTACATATTTTCTGAAACAACTGGTAATTCTTTTTTTTCTTTCTAAAAGCAGTTTGCATCTTTTCTCTTTGTTAAAACTGATGCCTCTTTTCTCTAAAATCAACTTGCATCTTTTCTAAAATTACTGGTAACTCTTTGCATCTTTTCCTAAAATTAATAGATCATACGCCTAGTTTTATTTCAACACATAGACAAAGGGTTGGCTAATAAATTAATTGGTTCAGTCCCTGGCAACTGTATCCGAGTGGCCTAATGCAGACATTCTGTTTAAATGCATGTGTTGAACCAGTCCGCTCGCTTCTTAATTTTAATCTAAGACCAAATCAGAATTTGTCAAGGCATGCTAAACTAAATGATTGTTTGACTTCTGGGTTTAATTTAAGACTTGTTTGCTTGTTTGTTCTACCTTCTTATTTGATACTTGTTTTGAATGTCGAGCTAGAATTTTATCCTTTAAACTCCATAAAAGCCTTCATCCCTTTCTTTCCCCTCTAGGATTAGGAGTCGTAATACCCCGGAACTGATAGGATTGGGACAGGTAGTAGCATGCGATAATTAAATGATACCGTTCCGCGCTTTAATACCTTAACGAGGTGGGAAGGGTAGATAAGGAGATAATGATTACACGATAACACTCCACGTACAATTGAGTACCAGTGTTGTACGAATGATCCATGTAATGAATAAACTTAGGACCCCCTTTTTTTTTTTATTAGTTTAACAATTTTTTTTTGAATCTTTAAAGATATTTCATTTTCTGCTTCTCACATGATTTTCGAATTATTTGCACTAAGTACTTGACCTTTTCTTCTATCTGCACATTTTTCAGAAAAAGAATTGCTCCTTTTCTAAAAAATTCAGCACTTCTTTCGACCTTTTGTGCTTCTTGTACTTGTTTGTTTAAGTTTGCATCTAAAGTCACAATTATAGCATGGCCGGGAACCACACTAGTAGATCTTGAGGGGTTCCTAATACCTTCCCCTCGAGATAATTTCAAGCCCTTACCCAAAACTCTGGTTTTCATCTTTTATTCTTTTTTTAAAAAGAGTCCTAATGCACTATAATCATTAGGTGGAGACTCTCCAAACTCTCTAAAAACCCAATTCCCAAAATGGGAAAAGAGTTGTCTTCCCGAATGTCGTGAACCCGATTCCGCTTTAGGAAAAAAGGGGGCGTCGACAGCATGGCGACTCTGCTGGTGACTTCTTTAGGCTTTTTACCATTACATGTTATTTGTGACTTCGTTATTTCTTTAATTACCTTTATTTCTTGCCTTTTAATTATTTCATCATTAAAAACTAACTTGGCTCTTCATGTATTTCCTTTCATTTAACTGCTTTCCTTACTGCTTTATTATTTCAATGCCATTGTAATTTCGAGCATTTATTGTAATCATTTATTTTATGTACGTGAAAATACATGCCAATCTGTTTCATTCTTGTAAATTGCATATTCAACATCATACTCCACTCTGCCAAAACAAAATCCTATAGCAGCACTTATAATGAGTGGTTGCGCTCTTCCGATATTATCACCCACTAAATGCAGCAAAGATATATTTGCAGTAAAACCAGTCGGTCAACGGTGTAGTCGACGGTTCCGTGCCTTTCTCTCTTGAGTCATCCACTCAAGGGTACCAGTCTAGCACTTCAAAATAGAAACCTTATTCCATTTAAATAGTACATGCATCATGGTCAAACCTAGTCGAGTCAGTTATGTTGTCCATATAATGACTCATTGAGATAGCCTTGTTCAAAGTCCACCGTGTTTCCTTGAAACCCAAACGGACACCTCCACGTTCTGTGCATTTATTTGGAGAACTTAAGTGCTTTGCTATGCTAATTATTGATTTAAATAGTAGAGTTTGGTGGGGGTAAGGGCCTAACACTCTGTTTTGCAGAAAATGAGGCACGAGATACCCAGATTTGGCATGGTAGCCAACATTCATCCAAGGCTGCTGAACTGGTGGAACGACCTCCATTCAAGTGATGAAACACTCATCCGCAAGTACCTAGGGAATCTGCCTTCTCTCCTAGAGATTCTGCCTAACAACAGAATCATAGAGGCTGCAATGTTGTTCTGGGATAGCGACAAATCTGTGTTCCGCTTTTGGTGACCTAAAAATGACTCCTTTACTTGAAGAGATAGGGGGTCTAGCTGGAATTCCTTGGGAGACTCCGGGTCTGCTTATGCCAGAAAATTGCAAAGGAAGGGGGTTCCTTAAGATGATGGGATTGAAGAAAATCCAGACTTACTGTATGAAAGACTCCTACATCCTGTTTGACTATCTATATGAGAGGTACGGCTATAGCAAGTCATACAGCACCTATTCAGACGAATTTGCTATCACCTCATTAGGGCATGTCCATATAAGGGTTTTTGTTTACATGTTTTGCTTTTTGGGAATGACCGTGTTCCCTATGAAGAAGGCTAGACCCACACCAGACTAGCCATGGTAACCAAAACTTTGATGGAAGGGATTGGTGGGAAAATTTTTAGCATATTGCCCATGATCATCGCAGAGATATACCGCGCCTTGGACAAATGTCAACAACAAGGTAGTCATTTTGAGGGTTGCAACTTATTGCTTCAGCTTTGGCTCATGGAACACCTCCAGAAAGAAGAATACCGACAGGAGATCCTACGCAGAGATTGGGATGATCATATCGCCTTCCACCAACCGAGGCGTATGAATTATATGCCAAAGATGTTCGCTCAGCCAGAGGACGCCAGAGGGTGGGTAGAATTGTTCGAAAATCTAAAAGAAGACCAGGTACAATAGATGTTTGAGTGGTTCCCTATGGATGAATTCATTGTCCGATCCCGAGATGCACTATTTCTCATACTGATTGGTTTGAGAGGGGCATATCCTTACGTTCCTCTCCAAGCTATGAGGCAAGCTGGAAGAAAACAAATCATACCAAGGGTTGATAAAACAAGTCACCTCAGGGCTGATTTCCAAGACGATGATAGACCTCACAGGTGCCAAGCTCAGCATTTGTGGCATTGCAAAATTGTTTTGGGGAAGGAATCCATCGAGCCAGACAAGTACCACGCCGATTGCGTGCCGCATTATTCGGGTTGGTTAGACGACGATGGCATGGGTCAGTCGAGATTCGTTCAAGGTCACAGAATTATTGACGAGAATGCCGAAGCACAAATTATGTATAATAAACTGTGCAAGAGAATTCGAGAGTTTGAAGGTGAGCATCGGGAAATACAAGAAGCCCATCAGAAATTGATCAAGGAGTGGAAAGAAATGGCTGTCAGCGCCAACAATCGGTTATGGTATTTGGAACGGGGTTTAGTAGAGTTGGAAGGAAAATTCATCAAGAGGATCGAGGGCTGCCAAAATGCTGAAGGAAATGCAGGCGGACATCTGGCCCGAGCCTACTTACTGCTAGGACTACGCGAGTTGGTGGAGCTATTCCAGGTAGACAAGGATGCCAAATCTGGGGAAGGTCCTTCTGGGACCAAGTAGTTAGGAGTCCTTTATTTTGCCTTAATGATGTAATAAGGCCAACGGCCACTAGTGGCATTTATTTTCTGTCGTTTTGGATTTGTCTTATTTTTATCAATAAAATGAGGCATTTAGCATTATAAGTTCTCCGAAACTATTTGTCGCTAGGCCTACCTCGGGCACAACGAGGTACCAAAATAAGGACGCAATTTATATTCTCGCACAATGTGTTTAAATACTGCAATACTTTTCTCTCAGAACCCGCGCTAACTTGTTATCTTTTTTATTTTTTCTTTTATTTTTACTCCCCTCCCCAAAGGTTAGTTCGTGCATTCTGGCACCATCAGCATACTCCACAAGATCCAAGGGCCCTCCACCTCCTCCTCCTCCGAGTCCTGTCCGGAACAAGAACAAAGGCAAAATGGGAGATACAAGCGCCAGAAAGGAGATTGAGATTCCTCAAGGTACCCCGATTGCTAAGGAAACTACTGCATAACTGGAACAAAAGCTGTTGAAATTCCAAGAAGAACTGGATCAGGTTCGGAATTTGGCGAGCCTATCATTTTCCCTCACCGCTCCTGATGTCAACACCCAAAATCCCGCACATCCACAAAACACCCTGCAACCATAGATACAACCCACTCATACCTGCAACACATGCCACACTCTAAATAACACCCCACTACTCATTCCTGAGCCACTGAACACCACAAATGACCATCTCCACAACACTCCTATTTATGTGGATACTGTATGCCACTACACCCAACCCATCTCAAATGCACCTGAGTCTGATGACAAGGACTCCCTCATTAGGAACTTAGCGGCAGAGCTCAAGAAATTAACCAGCTGAGTTCACGGCGTGGAAGGTAACAAAGGCATTGAAGGATTGAATTACGAGGACTTATGCATTCAACCAGATGTTGAACTCCCGGAGGGATACATACCTCCCAAGTTCGAAATGTTTGATGGAACAGGAGAACCCAGAGTCCACCTGAGGACCTATTATGATAAGCTAGTGGGGGTCAGAAGAGATGAGAAGATCCATATGAAGCTCTTCATGAGGAGCTTAAAGGGAGATGCACTATCCTGGTACATCAGTCAAGACCCCAAGAAATGGACGAGTTGGGTAGGTATGGCATCGGACTTGATGGATAGATTCCGGTTTAATATAGAGAACACACCAGATGTAGTCTACATACAGAATTTGAAGAAGAAACCCACCGAAACATTCCGCGAGTATGCTACTCGTAGGAGGTCAGAAGCTGCAAAGGTCAGGCCAGCCCTAGAAGAAGAGAAAATGAATAGATTCTTCGTTCGGGCTCAGGATCCTCAATATTACGAGAGGTTGATGTTGATCGAGGGTCAAAAGTTCTCTGATATCATCAAACTCGGAGAAAGAATCGAAGAGGGCATCAGGAATGGTATGGTTACAAATCTTGAAGCATTGCAAGCCACCAATAAAGCTTTACAAACTGGTGGCGCGTCCAAGAAGAAAGATGTAAGTTCCGTGATGGTCTCACAGAGAGCCAAATAAACACCAAAATACCACACTTACATATCACCTCCACTTACATATCAGCCTATCCCAAATTACCAAGCACCCGCACCTTCCTATCCACCTCCCGTTTACCAGTCCTTTCCACCTCTCACATATCAACCCACCTCGCCCAGATACTCTCAACCAGCACCTGCTTACCAAGATTATGACACTCAACCCTCTCACTACCAATCACCATCCACCCGTCAAAATTTTCATAGACCCAGACCAAATTTTGACCGTAAACCTCCCAGACAATACGCAGCCATCGCTGAACCAATTGACCAGCTATATGAGAGACTCAAAGCTGCTGGTTACGTCACTCCTATCCCAGCCAAAGCTCCAGAAAACCCCTCCTAGTGGGTCAACCCCAACAAGACCTGTGCGTATCATTCCGGTATGAAGGGACACACCCTTGACGAGTGCCATTCATTGAAAGATAAGATTCAAACAATGATCGACAATAAGGTCATTGTAGCAAAGGAGCCCGCTCCTAATGTTTGTAACAACCCCCTGCCTGACCACAAAGGTGTAGACATTCTTATGATCGAGATCGAGGATGATTGGGACCCCAAAGGATCAATAGGTTTGATTGCTGAAGGGGATGAACCAAAGAAGCCGGAGGTTACCCTTAACCCAATTGTTGTGCAGAATCAGCCCTCCACGGACGATGAAGTGAGTATGCATATACCTCTTGAATTTGAAGCGCATCCTTCTGCGAAGGCGTCCAGGCCAATCGAAGTTGAATTTGGAGTTCCAAAGGTACCTACACCCTTTGAAGTTGCTGTATTACCACCAAGGGTGCCTATTCCGGTGGCAATGACTGACATGACACCATTCCACTCAAATTCCATACCATGGGATTACACTGCCGAAGCTAGGAGGAAAGGAAAGACAACGACAGGAGAAACGATTCCGCACAAGGAATAACTAGAATAGGAAGGGTCTATACCCTAGAGCACCTAACTGAGTCCGGTAAGCAAGCCCCAGGATGTCCCATTGAGACAGGACCCGACGATCATTGGAGGAAAATACAGGCTAAGGAATACTCGGTCGCTGAACAGTTGAACAAAACACCAGAACAGATATCTATCCTGGCTCTTCTGCAATGTTCAGATGCTCACAAGAATGCCTTAATGAAGAAACTGAGCGAAGCCTATGTGCCCAACAATATAACCGGGGGTGAGATGGCGAATATGGTGGGGCAAGTGCTGGAGAGCCACAAAATAACCTTCCATGAAGACGAATTACCGCCAGAGGGTTTGGGTGATAACAAGGCTCTGCACATCACCGTGCAATGCGAAGATTATTTCATCACTAGGGTTCTAATCAATGGGGGATCGAGCCTCAACATCTGTCCGCTTGTAACTATCAGAACTCTGGGGAAAGTCCTACACGAGATCAAAGACGGGGCTATCAATGTAAAAGCTTTCAACGGGTCCCAGAGATCTACTATTGGGGAAATCAGCCTTTGCTTGCAAATGGGGCCAACATGGTTCAACATCGACTTCCAAGTGATAGACGTCCCGGCATCCTACAACTTGCTGTTAGGACGCCCCTGGATCCATACTGTCGGAGCCGTAGCATCGACCCTGCATCAGGCGGTTAAGTTCAAATGGAATCACCAAGAGGTGATCATTCATGACGACAGTAGTAACCCAATATATAGTCGCCAGACTATCCCAATGATCGGGGGCAGAAGGAGAGTAGGCGGAGAGACATACCACCACATCGAAAGGTTCAACGCTGTAGACAAAGACAAGTGGTGGGACAACAAGATCGAAAGCATCCTGAATTGGTGCGGGTACGAGCTTGGAAAGGGGCTCGGTAAAAATCTTCAGGGGATCACTAAACCCATCAAACAAAAGAAGCATGGCACTACCTTTGGCTTAGGGTATGGTTATACTTGGAAGGAATTCCAGAACTGGTCGCCACCATGGTGCGGCCCCTACTATCCATTGCAGTTTTCGATACCTAGCCTGAAGAAGACCTTCCAGCCAGCAGATACTATATATGGGTCAAAAAAAGATGAAACTTTGGAAGCTACGAAGAATTTGTTCCTAGAGGATGATGATATGGACTGTTGTGTTCTTTTTGAGGAGGAGAGGGAAGAAGACCCTTCCATACAAGCCGCAAGCAGAGGAGACCGCCTCAGCAATTGGTCAATTAGGACCGTCAGGGCCCAGAAGGCTTCGGGGTAGCGAGGCTAAACAAAAGCAGCATGCAACACATTTTTTTAGTTTATTTTACTTAGTTGATTTTCCTTCCGCATTGTCTTTAATTTCGAAAAGATCTCCGATGTTTCAAACAATTTTGAATTTAATCAAAAGCATTTCAGTTTATCATATATCTCGCACTTATTATCTTCTCTATCATTTACTCTATTTTCACACAACATTACTATTACTTATCTTGACGACGAACCAACGACTGTGACTTGCAACAAGACAACGCAACAAAAGGACATAGCCTCAGAAGAAGATGAAATACCTGAAGAGGCCGTCAGAGAGGTTGAGAATTTTAAGAATAGACCCAAGTCCAACTTGGAAGAAATTGAGGTCATTAATCTGGGAAATACAGAAAATGTCAAAGAAACTCGCATCAGTGTTCACTTGTCGCCATCAGAAAAGGAAGAGCATACGAAATTTTTAAAAGAATATGAGGACATATTCGCCTACTCGTATGATGATATGACTGGTCTCAACACGTACATTGTAGCTCACAAACTGCCAACAGATCCAACCTGTCCACGGTAAAACAAAAGCTCAGGAAATTCAAGGCCGACATGAGTTTGAAAATCAAAGAAGAGGTTACTAAGCAAGTCAAAGCCAAGGTTCTCAGAGTGGTAGAGTATCCAACATGGTTAGCCAACATCATTCCGGTACCAAAGAAGGACGGGAAGGTTAGAATCTGTGTCGACTACCGGGATCTCAACCGAGTCAGTCCCAAAGATGACTTCCCCTTGCCAAATATACACATTGTTATCGACGACTGCGCCAAGCATGAGTTGCAGTCTTTCGTTGATTGTTTCACCGGGTATCATCAGATATGGATGGATAAGCAAGATGAAGAGAAAACGGATTTCATCACGCCATGGGGAATGTATTGTTACAAAATGATGTCGTTCGGGTTAAAGAATGTTGGCGCCACATACATGAGATCCATGACTACTATCTTCCACGACATGATACACAAGGAGATTATGGTATATGTGGATGACATAATCATCAAATCCAAGAAATCCACTGATCATATGGAAGAGCTGAGAAAGTTCTTCAACAGACTGAGAAGGTATAACCTAAAACTAAATCCCGCCAAGTGTGCATTCGGGGTTCCTGCCGGAAAACTACTGGGTTTTATCGTGAGCTGTCAAGGGATAAAATTGGACCCATCAAAGGTCAAAGCCATTCAAGAATTGCCACTTCCAAAGAACAAGAAGGACGTGATTAGTTTCCTGGGGAGACTCAACTATATCAGCCGGTTCATAGCTCAGTCCAAAGTCATTTGTGAACGCATCTTTAAAATGCTAAAGAAAGACGCTGCTACTAGATGGACCGATGATTGTCAGAAAGCCTTTGACAGAATCAAGAAATACCTGTCAACACCGCCATTCTTGGTTCCTCCCGAGCCAGGAAGACCTCTATTACTTTACCTTGCAGTATTGGATGGAGCATTCGGTTGTGTCCTGGGAAAACATGATGAAACGGGGAGAAAGGAGCAAGCCATCTATTATCTCAACAAGAAGTTCACCCCGTACCAGGCCCGGTATTCTCTATTAGAGCGCACCTGTTGTGCTCTGACTTGGGTAGCTTAGAAATTAAGGCATTATTTATGTGCCTGCACTACCTATCTTATATCCAGGATGGACCCGCTGAAATATATTTTCCAGAAGCCCATGCCCACTGGAAAGCTCGCCAAGTGGCAAATCTTGTTGAGTGAGTTCAACATTGTTTACGTGACTCAGAAAGCAATCAAGGGCCAAGCAATAGCAGATCACCTTGACGAGAATCCTGTCGCCGAAGAATACGACCCGGTGAAAACGTATTTTCCTGACGAGGAAGTATCGTTTGTAGGAGAAGATATTGCAGAATCCTACGATGGTTGGAGGTTGTTTTTCGACGGAGCTGCAAATTTCAAAGGAGTCGGCATAGGGGCAGTCCTAGTATCAGAAATCGGCCAGCATTACCCGGTATCCGCCAAGCTCAGGTTCCCTTGCACAAACAACATGGCTGAATACGAAGCTTGCATCCTGGGACTCAAGATGGCCATTGACATGAACATTCAAGAACTGTTAGTGATCGGGGACTCAGACCTGCTCATACATCAAGTTTGAGGAGAATGGGCCACCAAAAACTCCAAGATACTTCCCTATTTGCATCATATACAGGAGTTGAAGAAAAGATTCAAAAAGAAGGAATTTCAGCATGTCCCCAGGGTCCAACACGAGTACGCTGACGCATTAGCCACTTTATCATCCATGATCCAGCATCCAGATACGAATTTCATTGATCCCATCCCGGTGAGGATTAATGATCAGCCAGCTTATTGTGCTCACGTTGAGGAAGAAGCAGACGGAAAACCATGGTTCCACGACATCAAAAGGTACTTGACCACAGTGGAGTATACAGAACTTGCCAACGCCACTCAGAAACGCACACTTCGGAGATTATCCAACAATTTCTTTCATAGTGGGGGAATCCTGTATAGGAGGACTCACGATTTGGGTTTGTTAAGGTGTGTCGAAGCAAAAGAAGCAACCAGACTATTGGACGAAGTGCACGCAGGGACCTGCGGGCCACACATGAATGGTTTTCTCTTTGCAAAGAAGATACTTCGAGCAGGTTATTTTTCGATGACTATGGAAACAGACTGTATCCAGTACGTTCGCAAGTGCCATCGCTATCAGATACATGCCGATATGATAAAGGTACCTCCAAACGAGCTTACTGCAACAAGCTCACCATGGCCATTCGCCGCCTGGGGAATGGATGTCATCGGACCTATCGAGCCTGCCACATCAAATGGGCACAGATTTATCCTGGTGGCAATCGATTATTTGACTAAATGGGTTGAGCAAGCATCATACAAAGTAGTGACTAAGAAAGTTATGGCAGACTTCATCCGTGATCGTATTATCTGCCGATTTGGGGTTCCAGAATCAATCATTACTGATAATGGTTCCAATCTCAGCAGCGACTTGATGAAAGTAATGTGTGAGGTATTCAAGATCAAACACAAGAACTCTACAGCCTACAGGCCTCAGATGAATGGAGCTGTAGAGGCAGCCAACAAGAATATCAAGAAGATACTAAGGAAGATGGTCGAAAGGCACAAACAATGGCATGAGAAGTTAGCATTTGCCATAATGGGATACCGCACCACGATCCACACATCAACCGGGGAAACTCCCTACATGTTAGTTTATGGTATAGAGGCGGTCATTCCTGCGGAGGTAGAATTTCCTTCCTTGAGGATCATACAAGAAATAGAGTTGGACGACGCAGAATGGGTAAAGGGTCGCTACGAGCAGTTAGCCCTTATAGATGGAAAAAGGATGAATGCAGTTTGCCACGGTCAGTTGTATCAAAACAGAATGTCCAGAGCCTTCAACAAAAGAGTTAGGCCAAGGAAGTTTACACCGGGGCAGCTGGTGTTGAAGAAGATATTCCCGCATCAAGATGAAGCCAAGGGGAAATTCTATCCCAACTGGCAAGGTCCGTACATGGTTCACCGGGTTTTAACTGGAGGAGCCCTTATTCTTGCAGAAATGTATGGGGAAGTCTGGCCAAAGCCAATCAACTCAGACGTAGTAAAACGATATTACGTGTAATCACCTATGATTTCTCTATGATGTAATATGAACTACGCCTGACCTGATTCCCGTTTAAGAGGGGATACGTAGGCAGCCGTATGGGTTTGGTCACAATTAAGTAAAAAACTCATCTCCCCCAATTATTGGAACTGGGACAGAATTTTGAGGAGGACCCTCAAAATTCCGAAGATGGTCTTCAGCCGCTCATCGCCAAGGATGTCACCTCAGTAAACTGGGGCAGAATTTTGAGGAGCACCCTCAAAATTCCGGAGCAAGAGAGGTTGCAGTGCTCTGAACTGCATTGCAGTCGTTGGTTCATCTAAACAAAACTATTTTTTACTTACGTTATATTTGTTAAATCATGCATAACTATGATATCTGTTGTTTAGCAACGCTACCCCAATGACACACAACGCCGGAAGCCACGGGAAAACGAACTAACCTTTCCCCTTTACAAAACTCACAATTTTCTTTCGATGCAGGCACCCAAGTCACAAAGTTACCAAACATTTTACGCAATCGCATTGAACCGTCGTGCCTATTCATATTTGCTATTCACACGTAATGGCCCCAGCAGCCGCAATATCACGATCAGCTATCAGCTAAGAATTTTTTCTTACTATTCGCTTTTATCTTACTACATAAGGCTACCTTTCTTCCTTCCAAGACTAAGCGTTGTCTCCATCTGCATTTCCTACATTGCATAAGGCTACCTTTCTGCCTTTCGAAACTAAGCGTTGTCTCCATCTGCATTATCCTGCATTGCATAAGGCTACCTTTTTGCCTTTTGAGACTAAGCATTGTCTCCGTCTGCATTATCTAAATTGCATAAGGCTACCTTTCTGCCTTACGAGACTAAGAGTTGTCTCCATCTACATTATCTTGCATTGTATAAGGCTACCTTTCTGCCTTTCGACACTAAGCGTTGTCTCCATCTGCATTATCTGAATTGCATAAGGCTACCTTTCTGCCTTCCGAGACTAAGTGTTGTCTCCATCTGCGTTTTCTACATTGCATAAGGCTACCTTTCTGCCTTCCGAGACTAAGCATTGTCTCCATCCTGCATTATCCGCATAAGGCTACTTTTCTGCCTTCCGAGGTTAAGCTCTATCTCCACTTGCATTGCTGAAATATCGCTACCTTTACCTATATCTTGCATGGCTGAAATATCGCCACTTTTACCTACATCCTGCAATCGGCTGAAATATCGCCATTTACATTTTTTTGCAATCGGCTGAAATATCGCCATACTACTGTATTTAGATTTTCGATCGGCTGAAATATCTCCATTTTACTTTTCACATCGGCTGAAACATCGCCTGTTTATTTAAATTTATGTCGGCTAAAATATCACCATTTACGCTTTTGCATCGGCTGAAATACCACCAAATCTTGCATTTGATGGGCTGAAATATCGCCAAACTATCTAAAGGCATCATCATTCTGAGGCATCATCTTTATAGCCCGAGAACACCATGCCATGGCCCGAGGATCCCACTTTATACCTTGCACATCATTATTCAAAGGCATCATGGTTCAGAGGCACCATAATCATGGCCCGAGAACGTTATTTCATAGCCTGCGAATCCTTTAATTTTACGCTTCATGGCCCAAGACATCATGGTCTGAGGACGTTATTCTAACCATCCAAGGACAACATTTATGGTCCGACGGGAACTTGCATCATGTTCAAGTTTACGCACGATATACGCCTATATTGCTTACTTGCAAGTACACCGGCTAGCAACGACCGTCTCAGCAAGAGCAACCCCGTTCCGGTTCTCGCAGCCGATCAACTTCAAAATACCTCTTGCTTCCCCCATGCATCATGTCCGTCCTTTCAAATCTCCATCGGCATGTAAAACCAAGGATATGTAGGCAGCTCATAAACTGGAGCTCGGTCAAACTCTTTTCAAACCCGACAACTCTTTCATCCTACCCGGGTAAAGAGGGACAGCTGTTGATACCCAATTTTTCCCTAAGTATTTTTATACCCAAATATTTACAAAATAGAATATTGGTGCATATATAAGCACATCCAAGAGTTATGACATTTTTAATGGTTTTTTTAAACCAATTTATTGCCTATTTTACACAACAAAATCCAATAATTATTCCCAAAATTATCATTTTTGGCGAATAATTCATTTTATCTTCCCATTTACACCTAAATATAATTAAAGTAATTTTTGCATATTTTTTACAAATTTGTTTGGTATTTTAAAGCTAATTGCATGTAATTTCAATTATAGCCTATCTTGTAATTTATGACATTTTATGTTTATAAAATTAATCCCAGTATTTTTTAATTAATATTTATATAATACTTATTTACCCAGTACATTTAATTTGTTTTTAAAATAAGTATTACTATTTTTACAAAATTAAAAGGGAAAAATTGGCTATTTACGATTTGGCCTTATTGCATTCAATTTTAGCCAATTTGGCATCCCATTTCAGCCCCAATTTGAAATCATATTACCCAGCCCAATTAACATGCCTACCCGACCCAGTACATGGTGAACCGACCCAACCTATATCCCTTTTAAATCTCGGCCGTTGATCATTTAGATCAACGACCACCGTTACTTCTTACCTTTTTAATTTCACACAACCGCCTAACCCAATCTCATTTTCCCAATCCACCGCCCTCAAACGCTCTCGTCTCTCAAGCTCTCTCATCTGAGCCCTACACCGGCCTCCCATGGCTTCTATGGTCTCATCTCTAAGGTCCTATGACCAGATCTTGAAAAGGTCTCGTCCAAGCTTTGCTCGATGGTTTTTCTCCGGTCATCTTCAACCTCTGTCCGGCCAGCCATGGCCATTTGAGTTCGATCTTCGACTTCTATGCTCAGATCAATGGTCCAAAGCCTATCTCGTCTCTTGGGTTTCTTAGGAAACCCTAATCTCTGAGGTTCCTTCGATTTATTTTAGATCTGTCCTGGATCTATGTGCGTGTAAACCTTCTATGTGTCTTTCTCAAAGATTATTTAATGTTTGCTTTCAGAAACTCTATTTTTCTCAACTAGGGTTTCATGTTATTTTATCTCGAACATCTCTTCTCTAAATATCGACATGTTTTTATTGTGTTTGTTTGTATTATCTTCTATCTGAACTCGCATGTTGAAAACCCTAATTTTTCTTGGGGATTTTGTTTGAGTTTCATGGTCTGTTTGTTAGTGGTGGTTTGATTAACCTTATTTTTACCTAAATTAGCTTATTAAAAGCCCTAATTTTGGGATCTTGTTTGACTTTCCGTTTGTTATTCACTTGATTTACCCACTCCTATATCTGATTTAGCATGAGTGAAAACCCTAATTTTGGGGCTTATCCGAGATTCTAAACCTGTTTTGTTTGTTTGACTGCTCATGTCCTCTAAACTCGTTTGATTCTCGAAAACCCTAGTTTCTTTGGGGACTATTCAATCTCCTTTTGTTTGTGCAACTCGTTCGTTAAAATTGCAGCGTGTTTTCATTCTCTTGACTATTTTTTGGTTCTAAGTTCTTTGCATGCTTCTGAATCTTTTCTCTACTGTTAAGCACTAAAACTTAATTATCATGCCTTTTAGTTACTACTACATGCTATTATTTTGCCACAACTTAGCCTCACATGCCTAAGGCTATGCATTCCTTTATATGTTAAATTTCCCTCTCAAAGTAGCCCTCAATTATGGGCTGACTTCAAATCTCTTTGTGTGATTCTGATTGCACTCTTGTGATTGATTATTTCCTTATTGTACTGATTTCCCTGCTTCTCAGACCTATTTGAATGCTTGCCTTGAAATCTCGACCCTTACCTTTCCTACTCAAGTTGATTGATTCCCTTAGATTGATTATATTGGTATTGGGTTCTTATAGACCTTTCCTTGATTAGAGTCTGATGAACCTAGCCTCTATTACCTACTATGTACCTGTACTATGCTTGAAATACTTCCTTATTAGTCATAGTCAGCCTATGTGATCTCTTTCCTTGTTTAGCACTTGCATGTTACCGTTTGATTTTTAATTCCTCAAATAAGGGAAGTCATTGATACTGTTTAATTCTAATTGACACTTGTTCCCCTAATTATTGTTGAACTGCAATCCTTACCTTATTTTCTGCCTGTTTTTACAATATAAATACTCTCCTCCCTTCTCTTTGAACACACACGAACACAGAACAATCTGAGTTCACAATTCACTTTCACTTATACTATCTCTCTTTCTGATACTTGCATTGCTGTGGATTGTGTTTACTTTCTTCTGCACTCTTTTGCTTTTATACTGGTATGTCTTAATTAGTTTACATGCCTCAACAATAATGTGTTTAATTCTGCCCATTTGTTTTGTCACATGCTCACCCCCCCCC
>MU722980.1:61782-83665 GCA_026770625.1 Nicotiana glauca
GGGGGGGGGGGGGGGGGGGGGGGGGGGGGGGGGGGGGGGGGGGGGGGGGGGGGGGGACTCCCCCTAGGATTTGGTATTGTTGATATATGAAATGCCTTGTACGTGAGGTGACAAATGCATACAAGTGCTAATTATTGAAAATTATATTTTCCTTAAATAAATATAACTGTATTTTTCTTCCATATTTAAACTACTTGAAATTTAAGCCTACTGTTAGCTTAGAAAAGCATGTCTAATTGATTTAATTGCTTTACTTGCTTAAACTGCTTTATTTGAATTATGTGCAGCATGCTAGGTTAGAAATATCTGTTTTCTCATAGTATGAAATTTGAAGTGAATTGAATATTCTTCGTGTTGATGCTGTGTGTTTACTTTGGGACTACGGGACGGTATCCCGGAAGATCCCCCTGCATGTTTATTTTGGGACTACGGATTTGGATTTCGGTTGATATCCCTGCACTTTTATATTGATACTACGGGACGTCCCCCGGTAGATTCCCCCAATACTGGGTAATTACATTTGGGACTACGGATCGGGATTCCGATAGATCCTCGCGCACTATGAGCAGGACTACGGGACGACACCAGGGAGATCCACTGGATATTTATATTTGGGGACTACATGACGATATCGTGGGAGATCTCCGGTTGTTATCTCTATGTTGAACTGTATTCCTTATGTGATTATTTTGTCTTTATTGTAATTGTTGTTACTCTAATTACCCTGTATTGTTTTAATATTGCTTCTCTTCCTTATATATTACTAGATTTTTTGTCCTTCTCTAATAATATTTAGCGACCAGGTTTCTTAACTCGTCGTAGTTGACCTTTATCGGCGGAAGCTATTACAATGACTTGCGACCAGTTTTTTTTCGTCGCAATTGATGTACTAGGACCAGATTTTGATCTTTAGAGACCAGATTTCCCTTCCTTACAGACAATTTTTCTTGTAGTGCCTGTCTCCACCGCTCGGTGTAGGGTTTGCATGGCATTGGGAACAAAACCACCACTCTAGCTAGGCATTCATATTATTGACAAAAATTACCACATGCATATATAGTTCCATTCTTTTCTTTTTCATTCTTTGTCGTAATACCTCGAAAAGAAATTGGAAGTTTCTTACTCGTTATCCAAGTTACAGAATCCACTTCTGACTTTGAGTGGAGACCCTTGTTACTCTTTCAATTTCAAAGAGAGAGATTCATTTCAACGAAACGGTGTCAACATGCCAACTGTGAATTTTCTATTTCAAAGAAATCTAGTGCTATATTTCTTTGTATAAATAATGAAGTAAAGATGGAAAAGAGTCACTATATTTCATAAACAAAATTTCGGTATATCGTTCTCCTGCCATTTCAAAATCAAAATTGCTATATTTTTGAAGAAAAATATTTCTCCAAACTTCTATGCAAGTCACATTAGAAATGTAAGCTTTGATTTCGGAAGTAATTATTTATTGCAAAGTAAAACAATTTATAGGGAAGAAAAATCAACTTAAGATGAAAATATGCAACCTTTCATCTTAAGAAGCAACTCTTCACTAAAATATTTTATTTATCCATATTTAAAACGTTGTTTTTCTCTTAATTTAAAAGGGCATTTAAGTCTTTTAACTTTGTAATTTTGGGCTTCCCACTTTTATAATATTATTATTATTATATAGATTACTTATGACCAGTAGGGCCCTGACCTTCCTCGTCTCCACTCGACCAAGGTTAGGCTTGGCACTTACTGGGTACCATTGTGGTGTACTCATGCCCTTTCCTGCACATGTTTTTCGTGAGCAGACCCAGGTACTTCGACTCAGCCCTACTACCCTTGAGGCGAGGCGATTCTCCAGTGATTTGAGATATATCTTCCGCGTCCGCAGATCAAGGAGACCCTTTCCATTCTCTCTTATAGTTTTAACCCTTATGTATTTATTTTGATCTAGACATTCTGGAGTTAGAACACAATGTAGTATATGTAGCTTGTGATTTCATGAGATTCCGAGTTTTGGGAAGTTGTTCAGTTTGAGAGTTATATTTAACTATGTCGAGCGGAATTTTAAACCTTCATTATGTTTATTCCGTAGTTTTTATTAGTTTAATCTTTTGTTTTTCCTTTTTCCGCAATTGCTAGGTTTACCTAGTCGTAGAGGCTAGGTGCCATCACGATAAGTTCACGGAGGGCAAATTGGAGTCGTGACCGATACTTAAATACAGGTAAAGTATTATATAATTTGAAAGTTCGAATGATACAAAAGTTTCCTCAAAGTTATTGAAAGAAATGTGAGTGTTCATATTTCTTCTTTCATATGTTTACACCATTATGAAGTTGAGACATCTTTTTCATTAAGTGTCGTATATTAAAGGGCCCTCTTCTATAATTTGTGCTTGTTCAAAAGAGTCACGAAGCAATGAAGCATTTTTAAATGTAAAAGTTAAAATAACAAAGGGTAAAACAAAAATTCAAACATTAAAACTAAGAGGAAAATAAAGCCCAAAATTTTAAAGATAAGGCAAGGGCAAACCACTAACAAAGTAGAACAAAAACTAAATAGAGCTATTATAAGAGTTAGACAAAAACTTTATAATATTCTAATAACTTGTTTAAAACTAAGCATAAACTTAGTTCCAAACAGATTGTATTAGTTCCAAACAGATTGTATTATACAAAAAACCCCAAAACGGACTTGGGGTAAGATCTTCCAAAATATTACCCCCAAATGGGACCAGGGATAAACCTCCAAACGTTCCACTAATAAAAAAAAACAAAACAACACTTCAAACTTTTTTTAAACTTTCACAGATAGGAAGAATCTCAACCAGTACGATAAAGAACGTCATCATCAGAAGCAGGAGGAATAAGTTGAGCGGAAGGAGATTGAATAGCAGCCTCACTAGAAGTAACTTCATCACCCACAGGAATGTCAGTCGTGGGTGAAGAAAAGCTCTGACTTTATTAGGTTTTCTCAATAGTTTCTTTGATATTTGCAATCTCAGCAGCTAAGTTAAAGCCTTCCCGTCCTACCTCCATCAAAGTGTCATGGCGTGTGTTCAAGAAAGCCTAACTAACTTCAACGACGACTTTATCTTCCAAAGCTTCGTAATCTCTTTTCTAAGGGCCAATCTCACTTCTTAGCTCTTCCTTCTCATTCAAGGCTACATCATACGAAACATGTAAGGTGTTAAGTGAAATCTCTAAAAATTGAACTATATTAGAAAACACTCGAAGATCTTCTTGAGCTTGGGTGAGCGTTTCAACAAACTCACCGTCGTAAACTTCTTTCTGGTTCAATAGTTCCTTCAGACCTCTAATCGCTTCAGAGGATTTAGAAAGTTGTTCAGCAAATAAAGATTCAAGAAGGTTTTTATCTTTGCACGCCTGATTAGAATAGGCTTTCTCAACCACTAGTTCCGCTTCCATAACCTTTACTTGCTGCTCTAAGGTACACTTATCTTCCTCTATAACCTCCATTTCAAGTTGAAGACCCTTGTATTGCTCTTTCCAATTATCTCTTTTAGTGTGATAGTCATTCATCAGTTACTTTGTGTGGGCAATCTTTTTTATCATCTCCGTACCGATGAGATTAATCTACACAATAAAAAGAGAAATATGATACTAGTAAAAGAAAAATCACGTAAAAAGACAAGGTTTTTATCTTTAAAGATGAATGCACAATATCATTCATCCATGTTAGAGAGCTATGACTTTTCAATTTAGATTTCTAAACTAGGCCAATCAACGGTCTTACCCAAACGTCATCTTGGCCTAATTTCTTTAAAAGATTACCATCTGCCAGAATCTCGATTGTAATTTGTTTCATTGACTTACTGCTACTAGAGGAACCAATTTCAACATGGGAAGTTGTGGCAGTAAGAACAGTCAAAGAATTCAAAATAGCCACATGTGGAGCAGTAGTAACAACAATAGGTATAGGCAACTGAGATTCAATTGAGTAGACACAGGAAAAGAAGCAAGAGGCGTCTCCTCGAAAATAAAGCTAGAGCTTTCTTCATCAAATGCACGAGAAAAGAGTTATTTAGTAGAGTCACGGGGTGTTGCAGGAGTCTCTTCATCAGAACTCACTAAAGTGGCACTCTCAGGCTCGAACATGGGAACAGAACTAGGAGGAGTAGCTTAGTCATTAGAAATGACTCATCTTCTAGCTCATGTTGTACGAACCAACGAGCCTTCATCCCGCTCCTCTTCGTCTTCAGAGTTTTTTGGTCAATCATCTTTTCTTATTGAAAAGTAACTCAAGATTATCTCCTGAGCCTTTGATAGAGAGAGCATTGAAGTAGTGATTGATGCATCACTCACACCCCGAATGATAAACCCTAATAAAGAAAATGGTTAATAAGTCCCAGGATAAACATGAAAATAAAGAAAAAATTGAAAGAGAAAGTTACCGTGAGTCTTTACTTTCCATCCAAATCTGTTTGGAAGGTATTTCCAGGGCCTTACTACCATTAGAGCAACTGTTAATAATTTTTCTACTTAACCACAGAAAACAGAAATTTCCTCAACAGTTCCAATGGTTCCTGAAAAAGAAAAGTAAAATAGCTACAAAAGTACAAGTTCTTTTTTAAAAAAAAGAAATAAAAGATTGGAAGTGAAACTCACGTGCAAAGTTTCACTTCTCAAGGAAGGGCATGTTTTCTTCGCCTGCTAACCCACTTGTAGGAGCTGCAACAAATCGGGCGTACCAACCACGATCTTTGTCGTCTTCGGGGCTAAACAAAACCCTCTTACTTCTCTCTGCGAGAGTAAAAACCCCATGACGGAATAATTTTGGAGTGTTGAGATGAATCAAATTGTAAAAGGTGAAGGATAGCTGACCAAGATTTGACAAATATCTAAGGCATGTCACAATCCTTCATACAATAAGGCCAATCTGTCCTAAACACACATCAAAGAAATGGCATAATTCAATGATAATTGGGTCAATAGGTGGCCTAAAACTTAGTGTGAGGGGATATGTATACAGAAAAGAAAAACCAGATTTAAAGGAAGTGATCCGTTGATTCTCATTAGGGACCAGAATCGGGAAGACAAATTTCCAATAGCAATCTCTATGCATAACATAAACTAAACCCTCAATGATCTAGGAAGGGTAAACATCAGTGCGATCATGAGAAGTCATAGAAGTAACCTCATATTTAATTAATTCTCTATCTGTGACAGAGGAAAGTTCAACAGGAATAATCTCGTCGATAGTAGGTTTACGAAGCGGTTCACTAGAATCTCTATTTCTAGCAGAAGATCTATGTGAAAAAAAAGTCCTAGTTCTAGAAGATGATGGAGGAGTAGAACTGGGTTGAGAAGAAGAACTTCGTATAGAAACTGATCCTAAACTATGAAACCTACCACCTCTCCTACTTCTAGTAGGAGCAGAAGAAAGGAGAAGTTCGTCTATGGTGAGAACTTTAGGAGTATCGGGATTTGAAGAAGATATAGTTGTATGAAGAAGTAGAACGTATTGAAGAACAAGAACAAGTTATGAATAAAGAACACTGAAGAAATTTTTTCATGGAAACAAAGGAAAAGCATGTATTTATATACAGAAGCAATCGTTAATGATGGAAATGTCGTTATGAAAACTATCACTTCGTGACTGATGCAACCGCAAAAAAACCCTAAAACCCGATGAAGAGTTGCAGAGCCAACCGAAGACTGCCATGTGTCACATGCATTATGTGAAAGTGGCATTCGACGCATCAGTTCAGAAGAAGGTACAATGGTATGTGAGAAACAACAGCCAAAATCCCCGCCTTAAATGACATCCACTTCCCAAATATTCAATTGCTGAATAATTGGTAAGTGGAGGGACTATCCGTATTGGGGAAAATAAATACTACACGTGGAAATAAATATGTGGCTGACATGGCAAGACATGTGGATCACTAGAAATGCGACAGCTGCAGAAGAGTATTAAAAAAGACGTGAGTCTTAATAGGTACGAGCAAAACCTCTAAGAGACGAGAAGAAACGGTTGCTTGAGTCTCTTTAGCCATTTGAAGAGTCACTGGTGGAATGAACCAAGAAAATAAAAGGACAGATTCTTTTGTCTTCAATTAATGAGCATGAATGATTACAAAAGTTACAGAATCTTCATGAAACTATTACTATTACCAATTATACGTTTTATTAATGTCATTAATGCTCATAATGGCTCGATCCTAAAAGGAAAAAGACGTTGTACTTAGAGATGACTATATAAGGAAAAGAAATGTCATTTGTATGAACAGTTTCTGATTAATTTTGAAATACAATTATTTACTTTCTCTTTATATTGGTTACTTTGCTATTTTATAATTTCCCTTCTTACTTCAAGAATATTGATCTTCTTGATTATCAGTAACCTTAGTAGTTCTAAAAATAAGCTTTGACCGAAATTCCTATTTCTTGGTTAAACACTTGAACCTTTTGTAATATATAGGTAACCTGCATTATTTTTTAAGTTACTAATCTCATTTATTATGAATAATTTGTAGTTATCTTTTAATTGATAGCGTAACTTTCTTTTTAAAGTACCAGCGTGTCGAGAAGTTAAAAGTGTATTAGGTTTGGGGTTGGGCTTAACACAATTAATAAAAACCTTATAATATTTGTCTTCGGCTTAACAATACAAGCCTTTTAAACATATTGTTACATTACTTATTTAGGTAGGAGACCTTCGTGTTATAGCCAAAGCCACTACCAAAACACACACATATTTTAACCATACATGATAGCATCAAATTAATCGTAAATTTATTCCTCTAAATCCTTAAGAGCCCAGTTGAACTTATCGCTCTGACTGTAGTGACTAGGGTGGTTGCCACCATAACCATGACCATGATAGTTTGTCGATCCCATGCACATGGCCGATGACATGTGGCCAGATTGCTGCATTCCACTACCATAACCACCATCACTATGGACCATAGTGGTGTTGCTTGAAAAGTTAGTGGAGTCATGGGGCAAATGCGCCCCATGATGTCCATGACTACCATAGTGACCGCCATGGCCATGGCTATGACCACCATAATATCCGCCTAGGTGTTGGCCACCATGGCCCATCATCATGTGATTGTGAGTGGATTGACCATATGGCATGGTGGAATAACCCGAAGGCCTTGTCATTTGCATAGAGCCGCCATTGCTGTTGTCGGAATAGTAGTTTTGCTCGTGAGCGTAGGATTGGTGCTTGTTCAATCCAAGTTGAGTTTGGAGAACCATCTTGAATATTGATGCTACTCCTAAAGATGTGATGTTTTGGCTTTTTGCTTGGTGAGAATGTGATCTTGACTTCCTTATATATATAGAGGGTTTTGGGCAGGTCACGAGTACTAGAGGATTCTAAGTAGATATATTATAAAGTTAACTAGAGGATTCTAATTAGATAAGAAGGGCATCTCATTCACATTGCTGCCATGGAAAGCTAAGAAGTGGCGCCTATTTCACGGTTGACATAACTTCTTAGGCATTCAAAAAGGCTCTTAGCTTTATTCCCTATCGACCAACTTGTACACCGAATCCAGTTTGCTATGCGTTCATCATTGATAAACCTCGGCAGTACGTATATAGCAAATTACATTGAGTAGTACGCGCATTTTAGCGAGTTGCATGTAGCTCATGAAGAAAAATCAGAACGCCAACCGAGGATTTGTCAATCATAGTATTTGGAAAGTCACTCTATATATATGTATATATTAGAAGTTTTTCAAACCTAAATAATCTATATCCAAATTCCATTGTCGAGGAACAAAATAGTTGGTATAAAAGTAGTGCACAGCCATTGACTAAAATTTTATTCACCAATAGGATTATTTTTCTTCGTTAAGGCACATCTATGATGGGGTTGGGCATGACTCCTACTAAGATTCAAAACAGAAATTCATGTATGTTCACCCAAAAAATGAGTTTAACAATAAAAGATATTTTGTGGTTTTAAAGATACGTGATATATTCTAATACTAGTGATTATACAATATTGAGCTTAAGTAAAAAAGAAATAAATAACCAAATCAGTGTGGTTAAGGCAGCAGGGGGCCTCGAGCTTGATTTACCCAGAGACTTCGAGGTCAGCTAGGAGTAATAAAATATGAACAATAAAGTAAAGGTAATAAAGCTAAAGAACAATTAGAGAGTAAACAAGAGGAATAAGAATGTTCTATTGCAAATGAATAATTTGATCCCTTACAAAGTGATTGGGGTCCCCTTTATATAGGAGGGGAAAATTCCAACATAGTACATTCCTCATAAAGGTAAAGACTCCTATTGGTACAGGTGTATAACGGCCTAGTACGGATCTGTCCCATATCGTACGACCCTTATCCCATAATTAATGCTCGGGTCTACGTGTCTTTGCGAAATTTCCGCTATTTCTTAATTGACTTCGAGATAGTGCTGCCCTCGATTCAGTCCGTGTCAGGCACTCGATCACCTTCCCCGAGGTGGGTGTCCCTCAGTCGAATATGACACTCTCTTCGAGTCTCTCGGACTCGGTTCTAGAGCCCGGTTTAAACTTTTAAAATCATACTCTTTGATTTTGGCCGTATACAGATAGTCCCTGCGTTTCTTATAATAGAATGATATGAAATGAATTTGACCTCGATTTTCTTGACCCTCTCACGATAACATCATGATCGTGACGTAAGCGTTCAAACTAATCGAAACGTCCCGTCGGTACGTTCCCCCAAAAGCATTGAATGCACCACCGGTCCGTTTCCCCAGAAACATTGAATGCGCCATCAGTTTCGTCGTCATTTCCCTATAAATAAGGGATTACATAAACCAAAACTTCACTCGTTCTTTCTTCAACCTTTAGCCCTTTCCCTTCTCTGTTTCCTCTTCTAACCTCCTATTTTTAAGGTTCGAACCTGTGACCACAAAGTTATAAGGCAACAACTTTATCAATTATGTCGTGGCTCTTATTCAAATCTTTTTCCTACTAAGTAGAATTATACTGAGTTGTCGTTGTTGTTTTTGGCCCGAATCAATAAGAGAAGGGCACAAATTCTTCCCGTATCAGAAGATATGTGGCTTTTATACCGCTGCTCATCTCTCTTGACTTCAACCTGGTGTGGTGCTTCAATCCTTTTTCTTTCCATGGAGTGAGGTGGCACTATCTACTAAATATTACATCCTACACCAGTACAATGTCTCAAGAAGTGGCTTCACAATAGTAGTGCTGACGAGACCCATACTCGCCAAGTTTTCCACCAGGCCCCAATTTTCTTCGCTTGTCAAAAGCTTTTGCTCTTTTATAAGCTATAGCCTTTTCTTCATCTATTGCTATTTTGGAGGAGGTTCTTGAAGACGCCACTCTAAAGATCGAAATAGAGCCCCCGAGGATATGGTTCTCGAAGATGTTGCATTTGAGGATATACCCTTGAAAGTAGATTAGGCCTTTGATTGTTGTTTTTTGCTTCTTTGTTTCTATGTAAGGGCCCTTCATAGGCTTTGTAAACATCTTTTATTGATACAAGAATTTCTTAATTTTGCATTCAATTTTTGTTGAACTCCATTCTTCCTTCGTTTGTGAAAAATCCAAGTGTATGACTCTAACGATTAGTCTGAATACTTGACCCGGAACATTATTAGGTTTATAATTGATTAATATGATGCTCCTTAAAGTCCTTTGTTATCCCTTGGAGTAAGCTTGGATTGATTTGATGCGAACTTAGGTCACCAGGACTTCTGAGTTCGTGTTGAGTGAGAGCTGGGTCTTGATTTTTGAAATAAATCTAGCCTTTTTAGGCTATGTTGATAATCGTCAAGTGAGAATTTTCTCGAACTCAGGTAGCCTTTGGACTTAGCAACTAGGTGAGCGTTTGCTCGATCATCTGAAAATAAAGATAGACCTTAGGCTTTTACAAATAGTCCTCGAGTTCGAGTTTTCTCGAACTCGGGCAGCCTTTAATTGAGTGAAAATTTCCTTGAACTTGAAATAAAGATAGCCCTGAGGCTTTATTAATAGTACCCGAGTGAGAACTTTCTTGAACTCGGGTATCCCTTGGGCTTAATAGTCGAGTGAGCGTTTGCTCGGACTCGAAATAAAGATAGCCCTGAGGCTTTATAAATAGTCCCCGAGTGAGAACTTGCTCGAACTCGGGTAGCCCCTGGGCTTAGTAGTCGAGTGAGTGTCTACTCGAACCCGACTCGTAGATTGTTTTTAATAATTTTTGACAAAATGATTCACGATGCCTAAGTCCTAACATCAACATCATGACATAAGCGGTTGAAGTGACTAAAGGGTTGATTTTTATACGATTACCAATACTATTAATTGTAAGCGGCTGATGGTCGGTCTTTTGGCTTCCTTAGCACGTTTGAACGATCCTTATAAATATACAAACCCCATAATCCTACAAACTTTATTCCCTCAGTGCTTCAAAAATTTCATTTAGCTTTTTTCAATTTCCTTGAACTCTCCCTTCTCTTTTCTAACAACATTTTCCATCTTCTTGTACCTTTTGCTTTAGAGATGGCTAAAACTTCTAAATCTATTCCTTAAAAGGAAAATGCTTCATCATCTTCTCGAACGACCAAAGGTAGATCGGTAGTTCCTACTAGTATCGAGGAGTGTATACCCCCGCCATGTGAAATAATAGATGATTTTAAAATCGAGAGACCTATCTCGACACCAGGCCGATGCGAGCCCATGTCTCGATATGTTTGTCTGGTGACCGAGGCCTGGCTCAAAACCGTAGAGGAGGATTGCAAATGGGAAATAAAAAAATAGTTGTTCCTTCCTCTGAAGAGGATATTACTACTTTAAGGCGGGGTACTTAAACGTATATGCTTACCCGTTTACTTGGGGTCTCCAATCCCAACTCAAGGTCCCATAGACCCAGTTATCCTCGATTTTTTTCAAAGATACCAAGTGATTCTCGGCAAGATCTACCCCTCCTTTTGGCAAATTATTTACTTAATCAGATTCTTTTCGAACCAAATCGAGGGGATGTACTTCACCATCGATCATCTAATCAGACTGTACAGTCCCTAACTTTATCATGGGGGCTTAATGCAGTTGCAACACCGATCCTTAAAATGATTGTTCGTCAGTATCGATAAGGACAAAAACTATGGGTGGATGAGTCGGTTTATCCGATTTAAGACCTCTGATCTTATTCGTGCTGATTAGATGTCGTTCCCCGAGGAGTTGAACATGAAGCATGAGTATACCATGCTTCCTTTTCTTTTTTGACTTTATATTTCCCTTTGTCCTAAACTCTTTATGTTGATGTAGCCGCTTCTTGTTTTTCTCGGTGGGGTCCCGGACCTTGAGGGTTGGATCTGAAATTTGGCCTCTGCTTCCCCTTACCCGGATCATTGCTGGTGAGATTTGGCCAAGGGTCGATGGGAGGCAAAAAACCATGGTGAGTTCTTTGCTAGTTTTCCAGCACTTTCATTATCGGATACTTACCTCGGTTTCATGAAGGTCTCAAAGACACCGTTGAGTTTAGTCCGGCCCCAGCTGATGATGTGGAAGCTCCAAAACCTCCCAAAGAAAGAAAAAGAAAAAGAGAAAAATTTGAAAATCTCCCAAATCCAAAGAAGAGCGTGGCTCGAAAACCTAAGGCCGATACAACAACCTTATCCTCGAAAATGGCTCGATGCCTTCGGGAATAGGATGATGATGAAGATGATGATCGCCCGCTGGTAAATTGTAAAAGAGATAATTTTGATACTTCAAGACCCATCGAACCAGCGGAGGCTGACGAGGCCCACTTCAGGTTGAAAAAATCTCCGAATCGAGTTCAAACAGGGTGCCCGGATTATTATCCAGAAAGACGGATCCTCGTTTGGGAGATCATTATAAGGGTGAGGGAACATCCTAACCTCGAGCCCCTTCAGATGAAAGAAAATGCCTCGAGTGGATCTCTCGGGTTAATTAACGTGGATGATTCTCCCCTTGGCCCCGAGTTTTTTGAGGGGCTGACCTGGGAGGCTGCGAACAAGAAACCTTCTAGAGTGAGAGTAAACCAAGAAAGGAACAACATCCCATAAGGGCAAGACATCTTTTGAGAATGTCTCGAAGGGCTTAACGACGGGCCCGACCTCGATGCTTCTTTTATTTTTAAAGAGTTACATAGACTCTTTTGAATAAGCAAGTATTTTGCTTGTTACGCCTTTGTTTTAACCACTCCAGATCTGATTTTCCTTCTTTTTTATAAAGGCCATGGTGCTCTAGAAGAGGGCATTTTTCAAGTCCTGAGATGATCTTGCTCGGTGCGAGGCCGAGCTTAAGAAAACTTCAGAGGAAAGGGACACTGCAAAAGCCTCATATGCCAAGAAAGCACTGGAGATTCATAATGTTCGAGCTGAGTTGGTGCAGGTGTGCTAAGATAGAGCCAAATATGTTGAGAAGGTAAAATAGTTCCTGAGATTTTATCACACACTTGGTTTGTTTTAGTGGCTAACATCGTTAAATTTCATAGTTCAGTCAGAAAGTTGTAGTGGAGGCGCAGCTTCGGGAGGAGCTTAAGATAAAAGAAGTCGATGCCTTGAAGTTGAGGCGAGGTATGGATGATCTCGCTTCTGAGAAGGACACCCTAAAAGAGCAGTTATCTTCGCTCGAACACCAGCTTTGAAGTGCAAAGGAGGAGAGCCTATCTCGAGGTCTTGAAATCAAGGAGCTAAAAACCCGGTCTGCTGCTGAGCTGGCCAAGGACAAATCTAATACTGCAAACGTTATGGCCTCTTATTGAGCTGACGCAGAAGCTGCTAATGCCCGGGCAAGGGAGATTTGTTCTACGGCAAAATCTAAGTTAGCAAGTGCTCTGGATCATACTAGGCGACAATCCCGGAGGATGATTCTCGAGGAGATACATGCTCGCGGATTCGATGTTTCAGCCTATATTGAAGCGGAGAAGGTTTTGGAAGAAGAGGCGATCGCTCTACTTTCCGATGAGAATGATTCAACTAGTGTCTCCGAGGGTGAAGGAGACTAGGATGAAGCCGCTGAGGATTAGACTCCCCGAGATGCGACTCCTAAAGATGCAACTACTAAGGATGTGACCCAGAAGTAGTTTTAGGTTACCCTATTTTGCTTTCTTTTAGACCTTCCTTGTAAATATTCCCTGTAATCATTTTTTGGAAATATAAGGGATCTTTTGTCTTGTATTTGGTTTGGGCTGGATTTCATATCATCTTTATTTATGGAAGACTTCGTTTGAATGACCAGTTCAAAAATTGGCTTTTAGGGCTCGGGGAAGACTTCGTTTGAATGACCAGTTCAAAAATTGGCTTTTAGGGCTCGGGATGTCATGAACCCTTAGATTTTATTGATAGATATGATAATCTTCGAGCTGAGTTTTTAAATCGATCCGAGGTGAAATCGAGATATTACTAATCCTTGATTTCGTATCGGACTCTTGAGCTATAAGTTTTTGGCTCTCAAGCTTTTCGAAGTTGGCCCTTGGGCTCTTATACGTCGGCCCTTAGGCTCTTTTAATATTTTCCCTTAAGCTCTTATATCTCGGCCCTTAGGCTCTTTTTAAGATTGGCCCTTAGAATCTTATATCTCGGCCCTTAGGCTCTTTGATTTGGGACAATTCGGCCTCTTAGTATGGCTATCTAAATTTTCCCTCATTTTGGTTTAAAAGGCATAGTGAAAAATTTTCATTATGCCTTAGCATGTGTTTATCATACCCATGGGTTTTTCGAAGGTTTAACGTATCGGAAACTTATTAGTGATTCGTTCGTGTAAACATAATCGAACACCTCTTGAGGTGTTTCCAAGGGTCGATGTTATCGAAGCCTTTGGAATTTTCGAGGGCTGAATTTATTGAAGCCCTTTGTATTTAGCGCCGAGGGAAGCCTGATTTAATCGGATTTTCAATATTTGAAGGCCTTTAATTTATAGTGGAAGTCGAATGTCTCCGAGCCGCATTATTTGGCCGTAGACTTTATATGACCATAGTCTTTAATGTGGCCGTATACTTTAATATGGTCGTAGCCTTTGGGTATGTCACTAGGACTTGTTACCCGATAACTTTCCAAAATTGTTCGAGAAGTTGAAACCTAAGAATATTAGCCTTGGCCTTTGTTTTGAAGGGTTGTCTCTTTGAGGTCTTTATTAATTTGAATTTCAATGGTAGTCCCCGAGTATTCGGGGTGCTATTATGTCTTGGATTTTTAAGCCATTTCCCGTAGGATTGTAAGTGTAGAGCTTGGATGGGCCATAAAGTATTTTTGATATATCCTGAATGTTTCTTCAAATAGTTGGTACATGCGTACATTTATTGTTGTCGGGGCTCGATTATTCTATATGGATACGACTCTTTTGACCGTTTGGTCTATTACAAAGTTTTCCTATCGAGGCCTATTTTGACGTGAAATATTTTATCCAAAAATGTAACCTCTGAAGGTGATGCCCCTAGTATTCGAGGTTGATTGAAAAGAAGCCTTGAATACTCATTGGCCATTCCTCGGGTAGAATGTAGGTGTTGCCTCGTTAAAAACCTTGCCGTTAAAACGAATTTGGGACAAAATTCGAGCTAAGGGAAAAAGAGTGCAACTCATGCTCCATACCCTATGGCCCTCGTGCAAGAGGGGGTGTTCTTGAGAGCACGAGCCTTTGAGAGCTTCAATTGTACCGAGCATGCAAGTTCCTTTTATCAATGACTCCGAGTTCTTGATGTCCATGACCATGATATTTCCGAGGACCTTGGCGTGGCCGGGGATGATTTCGGTGCCTTGATTTGATGTCGCAAAGGACAAGAAGCTCAATCGTTCCAACTCCGAAGGAATGCTTTTCTGGAATGAGCTTGGTGTCGTGTTGCCCCGAAATGTCTAGTTCGTGCAAATGAGTTAAAGTGGTCCTCTGCGCGCAGGGAATTAACCAATCATAACATCACCTTAACCAATCATAACATCAATATAAGTTTCAATTATTTTAAATGTTTATCCCTTGAGTGGAATCCCTTTTATATCGAAGCAATCCCATCTATATCATCGACAAGAAAGTAAATAATTTTTTTCCTGAGAGCGGAGACTAACCCCATTGTCAAGGGTACCTTTCTTTCCATTGATTGGCTTAGTTGCATCAAACAACGAGGGTTTGAGGATCTAGGGAATTCCTTTCTTCGCCTTTGGTTACCTTTTATTCCGTTTCCTTTTATGCTCGGAGCTGTTACAACTACTTAGCCACCTTCTTACCTTTGGAGGTTGATGTCTCCGCGATCAAAGGTTCTGAAGTCAATACCACTTCCTCGATTGTGAACATCTCTTTTGCAGCATGATGTTCTCCGTGTACCGTTTACACTCCTTCCTTTGTTGGGAACTTTATTATTTCGTGGAGGGTCAATGGCACCACCTTCATGCTATGGATCCACGGCCTTTCGAGCAAAACATTATACCTCATGTCACTTTCAATGACATGGAATTTGGTGTCTTGTTTGGTTCCGTCCATGTTTACTGGGACGATGATTTCTCCTTTTGTCGTTTCTCTTTCCATGTTAAAGCCATTCAAGACCCGAGATGCTGGTATGATTTGATCGAGCAACCCGAGTTGCTTTATGACCCTGGACCTGATTATATTTGCCGAGCTACCTGGATCTACGAGAACACGTTTAACTTGAATTTTATTCAAAAGGATAGGAGTTGTGAGGTTGAGATAAAGCGTTGACGTCTTCCTTGATGAATGTAAGGGCATCCTCGGAAAAGTAATCTCGAGTCCTCTTTTCCCTCGTGATGGATATTTTGGTGCGTTTGAATATTGGTACCTGTGGGATGTCAACTTTGTCGATGATCGTGTGAATGACATGTTGGGGCTCTTCAGGTTCACTCTTCATGTTTGCATCTCTTTCTCAGAAATGGTTTTTGGCCCGGTTGCTGAGAAATTCACGAAGGTGCCCCTCGTTGAATAACCAGGCTACTTCTTACCTGAGTTGTTTGCAATATTTGGTCTTATGCATGTGAGTACCATGGTACTTACACATTACGTTGAGGTTTCTCTGAGAAGGATCTGTCTGTATGTGCTTGGGCCATCTAGTATCTTTAATTTTGCCAATGGCTGAGACGATACTTGAGCCGTCGATGCTAAAGTTGTATTCTGATAATTTGGGAGCCTCCACTGGCCCCGAGCGCATGTCAGTCCCGATTTTGCTCATGAATCCCGGGGAGCTTTGGCCTTGATCAATCTTTCGATCATTCTGAGATGTATTCCGCCTTCAAATATTCCTTCTCTCTTCGATATATGGTTGATATCTTTCCTTGTAGAATCTTGATCCTCGGTCTGTGTCCCTTTGGGCTTAGTAGCGAACCTATTTGGGTGAACCGAGCCCAAGGGGGCTCCCAGCTAGTCACCCTCGACCCTAATTTTTGAGTGGTACCAATTGTGCACGTCCGACCATGTCACAACAAGATATTCGATCAAATTCTGCTTCAGCTGTCGATATGCTATCTAACTTCTCTCATTCAAGCCTTGCATGAAGGCTTGAACTACCTAGTCATCAGAGACCGGGGGTAACTCAATTCTTTCCATTTGGAACCGGACACGAACTCCCTTAGCAGTTCATCGTCCCTCTTCCTTATCTTGAATACGACCGATCTTTATCTGGCCACCTTTATGGCTCCGGTGTGTGATTTTACGAATGCGTCCACCAACATATAAAATGAATCAATAGAGTTAGGATCTAAGTTGAGATACTAGATAATAGCACCGTTTGACAGCATTTCTCCGAACATTAACACTGACTCGATTTCATCATCATTCGAGTCATTTCCTTTGATCCCACAAGTGTACGAAGTAATATGCTCGTTAGGATCCGTTGTCCCGTTGTACTTCGGTATATCGGGCATGCAAAAATTCTTACAAATGGGCATCAGAGACGCACTTGAGGGGAAAGATTTTTGGATGAATTTTTTGGCATCACGGCCCTTCAGAAGTAGAGGTTCTTCAGGTATCTGGTCTACCCGGGAGTTGTAAGTTTCCACCTTTTTATCGTTGTCTTCTATCTTCTTTCTCCCGACTCAATCCTTTTAGTTAGTTCTTCAAGCATTTTCATGATAGTGGGGTCAGTCCCTGAGCCACTTTTATCTGGTATTTCCAGCACCGGCTCGTGCCGCGTGTTTACTGGTTAGACAGTAGTAGGAGTCCTATTCTGACTTTGAAGTTGAGCGATGGAGAATTCATGAGCTTGCATCATCTCAAGTATAACTTGGAGACTGACTCCTCCTCCTTCCCATCCTCGTGCTTTTTGGCCTACGGCTCAGGCTTCCCCGTGTGCATTTCTTATGGGGTCTGCGCCTGTGCTCGTGTTTAAAGCGTTGTGGGATATGATATCAACTGGCTCCATGTATGACACCCCCCAAGATTTATGGGTGATACACGAAGCCCTATGCCATTGTTTTCTCCAAGTCCTTCACTGTCGTGAGGAGGTGGATATTTTATGCTAAACATGGTAAAGCCTGAAATCAATGAAACTTTGAAAAGAAAGAGTGTGATGAATGACGTGTGTTATTAGAAAGCTAGCACTAAAATAATCACTATTATCTTTAGCCCACGGTGGGCGCCAAACTCTTCACCCCAAAAAATGAGTTTAACCATTAAAGATATTTTGCGGTTTTAAAAATACTTGATATATTCTAATACTAGTGATTATGCAAGTAATATTTAGCTTAAGTAAAAAGAAATAAAGAGCCAAATCAATGTGGTTAAGGCAGCAAGGGGCCTTGAGCTTGATTTACCCATGGACCTCGAGGTCAGTTAGGAGTAATAAAATATGAACAATAAAGTAAAGGCAATAAAGCTAAAGAACGACTATTGGTATAGGTGTATAACGGCCTAGTATGGATGTGTCCCATCTCGTACGACCCTTATCCTATAATTAATGCTCAGGTCCACGTTTCTTTGCAAAATTCCCGCTCTTTCTTTATTTACATCAAGATAATATGGCCCTCGATGCAATCCATGTCAGGTACTCGATCAGCTTCCCCGAGGTGGGTGTCCCTCAGTCGGATACGACACCTTCTTCGAGTCTCTCAGACTCGAGTCTAGAGCCCGGTTTAAAACTTCAAAATCATAATCTTCCATTTTGGCCGTATACAATGTACAAGGGATACGATGATCCTAACCTCTCCAAAACCCATTAGAAATGTAGACACGCCCACTTACTTTAAACATAAACATTTGGGCATTCTCACTACCTATAATTAAGCTTATCTTTAGGTGCATACTATGTTGTGTTAGTGGTGACAGGAATCCTCTCTATTACAAATGTAAGTCTGCAAAAAATTAATTATCCAAAATATGTCTTTTTTACGGTTCATGTTACAATCAGATAGGTCATTTTGAGTACTACCTCCTTTTCTATGTTTTGAGACCTTCCATAGCTTTATTTGATGATTTATGACTTGCATGCGGTCTGTTTCGTTTTCGGAAAGCTATTACGTGAAATTTTAAAGAAAATATGATTTTTGGCTTTAAAAAAGACTTGAGGTGACTGTCACACCTCCTTTTTCACTACACCCCGAGGAAGGTATAATAAAAGGGATTTTTTCCAATTAAAGAACAATCGAAACGGGATCCATTTTATTGAAAATTAGAGTCGCCACTTGTGAGATTTATGGTGTCCCAAGTCACCGGTTTGAATCCCGAATCGAGGAAAAGATTTGACTCTGTTTAACAGTCCGCGAACCAGAAATTCGGATAAGGAATTTTGTTAACCCGGGAGAAGGTGTTAGGCATTCCCGAGTTCCGTGGTTCTAGCACGGTTGCTCAATTGTCATATTCGGCTTAATTATCTGATTTTAATACCGTTTGAACCTATGTGTAATTTTAGATTATTTACTGCTTTTATTTATTTTAAAAATGTTGAACGTCGTTTAAAACATTTCTTTGGCTTACGTCACATGAAATGCACCCGCAATCCGGAACACCTTTTATTCAACCGTTTTGAGATTTGGATTTGGGTCACATGAAATGTACACCCGAATTTTAAGAAGGTACGATTATTAAATAACGTGCCTAAAGCAACTAATACATTATTAACTTTGCGAGAAACCATGAAAATTTGCCAAATGGCTTACCCGATTTTCTAAATATTTTATTAAGGTAATTAAAGATAGCCACACAATTTATGAATTTCATTTGGTGTGGCGCACCTCAATATTTTTAAAGGATATCCTACAGAGGAACTACTATTATTTATTAAAGATTGTCTCTGAATAAAACAAAAGACTCAATGGATTAACAGTATTAATTAACTACTATTAAAAGCATTCAAGGAAATTCAAGCCTCAAGATCAAGTCCATACTCAAACAAAGGGACCTCCATTACTGAAAACCCCTTAATTCAGGTTTGCTACTTAACTTGAGAAGCCCAAAACCTGCATTGCAAATTTAAACCTCTAGCTTTAATTAAGGCTTTTAGCATATTGGGCTTCAAAATTGGCCCAAGAAGAAAGAGAATTCATCCAACTTTATAGAAGGTTATCCAACATCGGCCCTCAGCTGTAGAGCTGCCTAAAATTTGGGCCTTTAGGAACAGTCCTGGAACGAAATCGAACAAGAACTAGGCTTAGGCCCAAGTCTGCGCAATAATTGGTTTAGAGGGGCTGATAATATCATGCTTGCTATTGTGTAACTGGGCCATACTAGGCCAAATTCTTATGGCCCAAACGGTTCAGGTCAATAATGCACAGGCCTTTTTTTCAAGGGGCCAGCGATAGATCAAATATAGTAGGTTATTCAAATAGAAAAAAAAAAGACTTCCTAACTATCTTTTATTAACAGGTTTCGAGCCTAGATTGAAGGAAACAATTCGCACGAAAGAGATCATAGGCAAACAAATTAAGTCCAAAACATTTCGAATCTGACTTCAGAAAAATGACATTAGCTATTCGTGAACATAACTGGCCTAATTGGAACGTGTAGACTATAACAGACATGACTCGTGTGCTTGATTCCTGTTGATTTGGCCTATGAACAAACTAATCTATAAGGAATGTTGTTTCTATACTAAATTAAACTGGACTAAATCGACATCATTTTTGCAGGAAATTCCTATAGTTCTAAAAGAATCCAACAGTCCAAATTAGTACAAAGTAAACAATTGTCCTAATAGCACTATTAAGCTAACATCTAGTCTAATGACAATGCGAAATTCATACAACAAAACATGTATTGATTCATTTTTCATCCTTTGATTCAGTTACGCATTCTGATCTACAGTATTCATATCACTTGAGGATAAAGTATACCTGAAAATTGAGAGAAAATCAAAAGGAAAAGGGTCAGTGATTTGCAGCAGCAGCACAACCAATCAGCAAGGTATCAGTAGTAGCCAATTAGAGTGACAATCAGCAAAAACCAAAATCAACACAAGCTAACACCCAACAAATCCCAGGACCCAACTTTGAACTAATTTCCAAACCTTAAATAGACCCAAGATGTTTCAGGAATAAGAAAGCTAAGAAGAACCTCAATGAATCTCAATGAGACAGTGACTTTCTTTCAACACAGCCTGAACCTAAAGCTTTCCGACACAACTTAAATTTTGAAATTTGTATTGTGAATGAATAAAGCTTAAACTTTTAGGGCAGGACTCTAATGGAACAGTGTTTTTCTTTCTTAATATCTAAATGTATCCTTTTCTTAGACTGAACCTCTCTCCCTATCTGAGTCTTTGCAGAATGTCTCTCCCTTTTAAGGTCTGAACGTATCCATTTTATATCCCCAACCTTAACCCTTTTTCCAGCATTTAAGAGCACTAGACACCTGTATTTCAACTTTTTCATTTAAGAAAATATTTCCCCCATGTTATTCTCTGATTTTCCCACTCTCAAGACACTAAACAAAATGTCAGTTCCACTACTAATCCCCTTTCCCCTTATTTAATTCACTGGTATGGGTAGCCTATATTTTAAATTAATTCCCCTGGCCCTTGTTCATTAATCATTAAGCCCCATGCTATTTAATTTTCCAGAACAGTCTGGGTCAAATTTGACCCAAAGAAAATCACATTCAGGCTTCCAGCCAATTGAACTAACTTATATCTGACCCTCAAATGGGTCATGGATCAATGACCCGACCAGCTGACCCATTTAAACCTCTTAAACCACAAATCTGAACTAACAAGCATGACCCTCAAACCCATACACATTCGAAACCAGACCAATTGGTTCAAATGACAACTAAAATAACAGCAATTCCGAGTAATTTCAACAAAACCTAACTGACTATGAAATTCAACCTAATATAAAGAACAAACCAATTTATCAATTTAAAGGAAAAGGTTTCTAACATACACCTAAAGAAGAACAAAACTGATGAAACTGGACCAAATAAAAAGTCCGAAAAACAAGGAAGAAACTGGTGACAAAAATGAAGGATAATAAATAAAATTAACAACAAAAAGAAAAGAGAAAGAAATACCTATGATATTCGGACCAGACTCGAATCAATTTTGAAAGATGTTTTAATTTTTCGATCGGACTAGAGCTTAAACTTGGGTTTTCATGTGAAAACCCAAAACTAAGGTCCAATCCGGTCAAAGAATCCTTACAGGCCTTTTGTATTTCAGGGCTTGTGAACTTAGGGTTCAGTTTTTTTTATGATTTGATATTCAAACGATTTGAGGGGGATTGGGGGGGAACGGGTTAAGGATTTGTGATGAGGGAGGTTCTGTGGTCATCTAGTGTTAATTTGAGGCTAAGGGGAGGTAGCGCCGCCACCGGGGAATTTTGTGGCGACGCTAGGGTTCGTGGTTTAGATCGGATATTCGACACGTTCTAGGAATGTTTGAAGGAAGGGGGTTTGGATTTAGGAAGACGAGGTCGAGGTGATTATGTAGTGTTAAGGTGGGGTTGTTTGGGAGTTGTCCGCTGCCATGAGGCGATTCCCGGCGGCGGTTGGCGGTGGCGTTACAGGGGTCTCTGGAGTGGGTGAGAGGCGAGTGGGGGG
>MU722980.1:83763-130123 GCA_026770625.1 Nicotiana glauca
AAATTCGGATAAGGAATTTTGTTAACCCGGGAGAAGGTGTTAGGCATTCCCGAGTTCCGTGGTTCTAGCACGGTTGCTCAATTGTCATATTCGGCTTAATTATCTGATTTTAATACCGTTTGAACCTATGTGTAATTTTAGATTATTTACTGCTTTTATTTATTTTAAAAATGTTGAACGTCGTTTAAAACATTTCTTTGGCTTACGTCACATGAAATGCACCCGCAATCCGGAACACCTTTTATTCAACCGTTTTGAGATTTGGATTTGGGTCACATGAAATGTACACCCGAATTTTAAGAAGGTACGATTATTAAATAACGTGCCTAAAGCAACTAATACATTATTAACTTTGCGAGAAACCATGAAAATTTGCCAAATGGCTTACCCGATTTTCTAAATATTTTATTAAGGTAATTAAAGATAGCCACACAATTTATGAATTTCATTTGGTGTGGCGCACCTCAATATTTTTAAAGGATATCCTACAGAGGAACTACTATTATTTATTAAAGATTGTCTCTGAATAAAACAAAAGACTCAATGGATTAACAGTATTAATTAACTACTATTAAAAGCATTCAAGGAAATTCAAGCCTCAAGATCAAGTCCATACTCAAACAAAGGGACCTCCATTACTGAAAACCCCTTAATTCAGGTTTGCTACTTAACTTGAGAAGCCCAAAACCTGCATTGCAAATTTAAACCTCTAGCTTTAATTAAGGCTTTTAGCATATTGGGCTTCAAAATTGGCCCAAGAAGAAAGAGAATTCATCCAACTTTATAGAAGGTTATCCAACATCGGCCCTCAGCTGTAGAGCTGCCTAAAATTTGGGCCTTTAGGAACAGTCCTGGAACGAAATCGAACAAGAACTAGGCTTAGGCCCAAGTCTGCGCAATAATTGGTTTAGAGGGGCTGATAATATCATGCTTGCTATTGTGTAACTGGGCCATACTAGGCCAAATTCTTATGGCCCAAACGGTTCAGGTCAATAATGCACAGGCCTTTTTTTCAAGGGGCCAGCGATAGATCAAATATAGTAGGTTATTCAAATAGAAAAAAAAAAGACTTCCTAACTATCTTTTATTAACAGGTTTCGAGCCTAGATTGAAGGAAACAATTCGCACGAAAGAGATCATAGGCAAACAAATTAAGTCCAAAACATTTCGAATCTGACTTCAGAAAAATGACATTAGCTATTCGTGAACATAACTGGCCTAATTGGAACGTGTAGACTATAACAGACATGACTCGTGTGCTTGATTCCTGTTGATTTGGCCTATGAACAAACTAATCTATAAGGAATGTTGTTTCTATACTAAATTAAACTGGACTAAATCGACATCATTTTTGCAGGAAATTCCTATAGTTCTAAAAGAATCCAACAGTCCAAATTAGTACAAAGTAAACAATTGTCCTAATAGCACTATTAAGCTAACATCTAGTCTAATGACAATGCGAAATTCATACAACAAAACATGTATTGATTCATTTTTCATCCTTTGATTCAGTTACGCATTCTGATCTACAGTATTCATATCACTTGAGGATAAAGTATACCTGAAAATTGAGAGAAAATCAAAAGGAAAAGGGTCAGTGATTTGCAGCAGCAGCACAACCAATCAGCAAGGTATCAGTAGTAGCCAATTAGAGTGACAATCAGCAAAAACCAAAATCAACACAAGCTAACACCCAACAAATCCCAGGACCCAACTTTGAACTAATTTCCAAACCTTAAATAGACCCAAGATGTTTCAGGAATAANTGGGGTCGTTTTGACTTCTTCGAGACCGAATCGGTCTTTGGATGGGAACGAGTCGGGGCGTAGAAGATGATACTAGACCGTTCGATCAAATGAAATGAACGGTTCAGATCCATAAGCCTAAAATGGTATCGTTTCATCGATGCTGGAGATGGACTGAACCGTTCGATCTAATGAGATCGACGGTTGAGATTTATTGGATCTGAANGTGACTTTCTTTCAACACAGCCTGAACCTAAAGCTTTCCGACACAACTTAAATTTTGAAATTTGTATTGTGAATGAATAAAGCTTAAACTTTTAGGGCAGGACTCTAATGGAACAGTGTTTTTCTTTCTTAATATCTAAATGTATCCTTTTCTTAGACTGAACCTCTCTCCCTATCTGAGTCTTTGCAGAATGTCTCTCCCTTTTAAGGTCTGAACGTATCCATTTTATATCCCCAACCTTAACCCTTTTTCCAGCATTTAAGAGCACTAGACACCTGTATTTCAACTTTTTCATTTAAGAAAATATTTCCCCCATGTTATTCTCTGATTTTCCCACTCTCAAGACACTAAACAAAATGTCAGTTCCACTACTAATCCCCTTTCCCCTTATTTAATTCACTGGTATGGGTAGCCTATATTTTAAATTAATTCCCCTGGCCCTTGTTCATTAATCATTAAGCCCCATGCTATTTAATTTTCCAGAACAGTCTGGGTCAAATTTGACCCAAAGAAAATCACATTCAGGCTTCCAGCCAATTGAACTAACTTATATCTGACCCTCAAATGGGTCATGGATCAATGACCCGACCAGCTGACCCATTTAAACCTCTTAAACCACAAATCTGAACTAACAAGCATGACCCTCAAACCCATACANGCGTCGTTTGGTTAAGCTGGTGTTGGACCATATTTGGGGCTAGTTTTGGGCATGGACCGGGGTGTTTGGACGTTGGGCTGGGGAATTAATTCAATATTTGGCTCAATTTGATTTCTCTTTTCTTTATTTTCTTTTTTTTTTAAATTTTCTTTCTAATAAAAATAAAATACAAACCTAAATTTAACCTTGACCAAATTATCCTAAAAATATTAATTAAATCTAAGTAGTTATTATCACAAGTAATTAAATATCAAATTAAAATAAAATCACACAATTTTGACATTAAACACTAAAATGTGAAGTACATTATTTAATTTTTTTGATTTTTTCATTTTTGTAAAAAAACTTACTTAATTAATCCTAATTGTAAAATTAAATCCTAAATGCAAATGTAACATATTTTTTTGTATTTTTTATTAATTTTAACAAATAAACATCCGCAGACAAATGCAAACAATAAAAGGAAAATACCACAAAAATCCACAAAATGGCAAACAACACAAAAATTATTTTATTTTGAAATTTATGGGAATAATTCATATATGCAAAAATCACGTGCTCACAGCTGCCCCTCTTTGTCAGGAAACACGAAGAGTTTTCGTGCAAAGATAAAGTGAGCGNACTAAAATAACAGCAATTCCGAGTAATTTCAACAAAACCTAACTGACTATGAAATTCAACCTAATATAAAGAACAAACCAATTTATCAATTTAAAGGAAAAGGTTTCTAACATACACCTAAAGAAGAACAAAACTGATGAAACTGGACCAAATAAAAAGTCCGAAAAACAAGGAAGAAACTGGTGACAAAAATGAAGGATAATAAATAAAATTAACAACAAAAAGAAAAGAGAAAGAAATACCTATGATATTCGGACCAGACTCGAATCAATTTTGAAAGATGTTTTAATTTTTCGATCGGACTAGAGCTTAAACTTGGGTTTTCATGTGAAAACCCAAAACTAAGGTCCAATCCGGTCAAAGAATCCTTACAGGCCTTTTGTATTTCAGGGCTTGTGAACTTAGGGTTCAGTTTTTTTTATGATTTGATATTCAAACGATTTGAGGGGGATTGGGGGGGAACGGGTTAAGGATTTGTGATGAGGGAGGTTCTGTGGTCATCTAGTGTTAANATTTAATTTTTTTGATTTTTTCATTTTTGTAAAAAAACTTACTTAATTAATCCTAATTGTAAAATTAAATCCTAAATGCAAATGTAACATATTTTTTTGTATTTTTTATTAATTTTAACAAATAAACATCCGCAGACAAATGCAAACAATAAAAGGAAAATACCACAAAAATCCACAAAATGGCAAACAACACAAAAATTATTTTATTTTGAAATTTATGGGAATAATTCATATATGCAAAAATCACGTGCTCACAGCTGCCCCTCTTTGTCAGGAAACACGAAGAGTTTTCGTGCAAAGATAAAGTGAGCGGATACGAGCGATTTTTGCCTGTTTAAATATTCCGTGTGAAGCATTTTTGAAAGATTTGACCGAACCTCTGCTTCAAAAGGTCTCCTACATATCCTTGGCTAAAAAGGAATCAGGTCAATGTAGTTCGGCAGTTTTGGTAGCTGGGACTACCATGAAACTGTGCTTTATTGTTGCTGTTGCTGCTACTGCCTGCTGACCTCCTTATTATACCATGCAAAAAGAAAGATAAAGAAGCTAGACTAAGCTATAGTCTATGAATTAGAAAGATTTATTTTCAAACTTGTTCTGGCGACTGTTGTTGCCTTGTCGACTTGTATTTCCTCCGAGATTCCTTTGTTGTTATCTTGCATCGAATCCTTGAGATGCTCTTTCTTTCGTCAGGTGGATACCTGATTTTTGATACTAAACTTCTTCTTCTCTTCCTCTGGAACTCGACTTGAAAACTTGAATTGTCTTCCTTTGACCATTGTTGCCTTCCCCTGGTTTTCCAGGTGGATGCCTGACTTCAAAATTTACAACTATTGTTCCTTGTTAAAAACTTCAACTTTTGTTCCTTGTTCTCCAGGTGGATGCCTGACTTCAAAAATTAAAACTGTTGCTCCTTGTTCTCCAGGTGGACGCCTGACTTCAACTATCTTCAACTACTATTCCTTGTTCTCCAGGTGGACGCCCGATTTCAACTATTTTCAACTATTGTTCTTTGTTCTCCAGGTGGACGCCTGACTTCAACTATCTTCAACTATTGTTCCTTGTTCTCCAGGTGGACGCCTGACTTCAACTATCTTTAACTATTGTTCCTTGTTCTCCAGGTGGACGCCTGACTTCAACTATCTTCAACTATTGTTCCTTGTTCTCCAGGTGGACGCCTGACTTCAACTATCTTCAACTATTGTTCCTTGTTCTCCAGGTGGACGCCTGACTTCAACTATCTTCAACTATTGTTCCTTGTTCTCCAGGTGGACGCCTGACTTCAACTATCTTCAACTATTGTTCCTTGTTCTCCAGGTGGACGCCTGACTTCAACTATCTTCAACTATTGTTCCTTGTTCTCCAGGTGGACGCCTGACTTCAACTATCTTCAACTATTGTTCCTTGTTCTCCAGGTGGACGCCTGACTTCAACTATCTTCAACTATTGTTCCTTGTTCTCCAGGTGGACGCCTGACTTCAACTATCTTCAACTATTGTTCCTTGTTCTCCAGGTGGACGCCTGACTTCAACTATCTTCAACTATTGTTCCTTGTTCTCCAGGTGGACGCCTGACTTCAACTATCTTCAACTATTGTTCCTTGTTCTCCAGGTGGACGCCTGACTTCAACTATCTTCAACTATTGTTCCTTGTTCTCCAGGTGGACGCCTGACTTCAACTATCTTCAACTATTGTTCCTTGTTCTCCAGGTGGACGCCTGACTTCAACTATCTTCAACTATTGTTCCTTGTTCTCCAGGTGGACGCCTGACTTCAACTATCTTCAACTATTGTTCCTTGTTCTCCAGGTGGACGCCTGACTTCAACTATCTTCAACTATTGTTCCTTGTTCTCCAGGTGGACGCCTGACTTCAACTATCTTCAACTATTGTTCCTTGTTCTCCAGGTGGACGCCTGACTTCAACTATTGACAAAACAAAGATAATTTGCTGCCGCAGTTTGGTGGCTGTTGGGTATTTGCTCTTCCGTTGCGGAAAATTTCTCGGCCATCAACAACATTTCCTGCCCCTGTTTCAAACATAGAAAAATCGGGTCAGTTTAGGGTGTGGTGATTAGTTGTGATACTCCAGCTGGGGATGGTTTTTCCCTTCTCTCCTTTCTATATTTGGTTTTGTCCGACTGCCTTGAACTCGATCGAGAATTTCCGACCCTCCGACTACTCCTTATCCACAAATTTCCCCACTGTAGCTTGCCACTTCTAGTCTTCTTATCTGATCCCATACCTTTCACGGAATCTTAACACATTCCATTATTTGGATTTCCAATGACGCCTTTTACATCTCATCACATTATCGTCGGCCTATCCTAGCCACACTTCGCTTTGCACCATATTGGAAACTGGTAGTAAGCTTTGAAATTCCCTCTTATTTGTTAGAATCAGATTATCATTGAAAAGGCCTTAGTCAAAAGAGAAAAAGTGCAATGATTTCAAAAGAAAAAATAAAAAGAGAAAATCTTCCTTTAGAAGATCGTTGGAGAAAAGAAAAGGACTTATCTGAATGAGATAACCGATCTCAATGATCATGTTGTGCATTTCGGATTAATCAACCCAGTCTATTTAATTCAATCAATTTCCAATTGTCTTGCTTCGCATCTCAAGATTCTTAAAACCCAATTCTTTGCCGAATCATCATCTTTATTCTGCTTGATGCCTCGACGGATCTCTGTCGTCAGTCTTATCTCATTTTCCCCTTTCTCTATTCCTTGCCGCCTTATGGTGCCTGTGAAGGTTTTCACCAATAAGACTCTCTCATTTTTTTATTTCTCTCAAGTTTCATCGCCTTATAGTGCCCTTCAAGGGTTTTCACCACTAAGACCCTCTCATTTCTCTCACCCTTCGTCGCCTTACAGTGCCCTTGCGGGTTTTCACCAATAAGACTCTCTCATTTTTCATTTTTCTTTCTTAACTCGGAGTGTTGCCCCCTGATATGAATCATCTTTACTTGCTTAACTTGGCACCTCCCGAGGACTGATCAGAAGGTCTTTCTTTGGACCGTAATGTGGGTTCTAGATATGGTTGGAAAGAAAAGGGTATCAAAAGCTCAACCAAATTCAATGGGTTAGAATTACAACTTTTGGAACCAAATTTCTTATTACAAACACAACTTCTGCCCCAGTTTCTTGTTTGGGGATCTTTTGATTTTTGTTTCACTATGACCGAGCCGTGAAGCTGCCTACGTATCCTCTAAAAGGAATCAGGTCAAACGTAGTTCACCCGATTTTCCTCGTTGTTACAATTTTTCTTTTCACTTATATATATATTTTTTTATTATTATTTTTTTTTCTTTTGTGTTTTTTTTCTTCCTTTTCCTTATTTTCATTATTGATTCCAAAAGAGGGGTATGAAATAAAATAAATAAGGCTCAAAGGGGGCAGATAAAGGGTAAAGTGTTTGGATAGCAGAACAAATTGCCTTCATCATTCTAGTCTTCGAAACGATGCAAAATACAAAAAATCACAATAAACCAAAGAAAATCATACATAGTATCTTTTGACAGCATCAGAGTTAATTGCCATGTCTACGCATTTGCTTCAATGCCTGTGAGATAAAAAGCACCATTGGATAGCACTCTTGTTACAATGAACGGTCCTTGCCAATTCGGGGCGAACTTGCCTTTTGCTTCTGCCTGATTTGGAAGGATATGTTTCAACACTTGCTGACCCACTTCAAACTTTCGGGGACGTACCTTTTTGTTGTACGCTCTCGCCATTCTCTATTGATATAACTGACCATGACACACCGCTGCCAATCTTTCTCATCAATCAAACTCAATTGCTCCAACCGGGTTTTGACCCATTCATCATCATCAATCTCAGCCTCTGCGATAATCCGAAATGACGGGATTTCAACCTCCGCATGTATTACCGCTTCAGTGCCTTACACCAACAAATAAGGAGTTGCACCTACTGAAGTACGAACAGTAGTGCGATAACCCAATAGTGCAAATAGTAATTTTTCATGCCATTATCTGGAACCTTCTACCATTTTCCTCAATATCTTCTTTATGTTCTTGTTTGCCGCCTCGACTGCTCCATTCGCCTTGGGACGATATGGCTAGAATTATGATGCGTAATCTTAAACTGTTGACATACTTCCTTCATCAAATTTCTATTAATATTAGCACCGTTATATGTGATGATGACCTTTGGGATTTCGAACCGATAGATGATATTTGAGTGGAAAAAATCGACCACTGCTTTCTTGGTTACAGACTTGAAAGTTTTAGCCTCAACCCACTTGGTGAAATAATCAATGGTCACCAGAATAAACCTGTGCCCATTGGATGCTGCTGGTTCAATTGGTCCAATGACATCCATGCCCCAAGCAACGAAGGGCCATGGTGCTGACATTGTGTGCAATTCCGATGGCGGAGAATGAATCAAATTGCCGTGTACTTGTCATTGATGATACTTGCGCACAAATTTGATACAATCACGCTCCATAGTGAGCCAATAATATCCTGCTCGAAGAATTTTCTTTGCCAGAACATATCCACTCATGTGTGGTCCGCAAACTACCGAATGTACCTCGGACATGACAGTCGTGGCTTCTCTAGCATCTATACACCTCAAGAAACCAAGGTCCAGTGTTCTTTTATACAAAACCCCTCTACTGAGGAAAAATCCACTCGCCAACCGCCGAATTATTCTTTTCTGATTCCCCATGGCCTGCATCGGATATGTTCCCATTCCGATGTACTCCTTGATGTCATGAAACCATGGCTCGCCATCAACTTCTTCCTCTATCACATTACAGTAAGCGTGTTGATCGCAGACTTGAATATGTAACGAATCAACATAAGCTTTCTCCGGATGATGTATAATTGAGGCTAAGGTAGCCAAAGCATCGGCAACCTCATTATGAACCCTTGGAATATGCCTGAACTCTACTGATCGAAACCGCTGAAAAAGATCATGCAAACATTGTCGGTAAGGTATGAGTTTCAAGTCCCGCATTTCCCATTCTCCTTGAATTTGATGTACCATGAGGTCCGAGTCCCCCAAGACCAAACTTCCTAGACATCCATATCTGCAGCTAACCTTAAACACAAAATGCACGCCTCATACTCTGCCATGTTATTTGTACAATAGAAATGAAGGTGAGTCGTAACGGGGTAGTGATGTCCTGTTTCAGAAATAAGTACAGCCCCTATCCCGACTCCTTTTATGTTTGCAGCCCCATCAAATAAAAGTTTTCAATCGGGTTTCTCAGTCAGTTCCAGCTCATCAATATGCATCACTTCTTCATCAGGAAAATAAGTCCTCAACGGCTCGTATTCTTCATCGATTGTATTTTTGGCCAAGAGATCGGCCAATGGTTGAGCTTTCATTGCGGTCCTCGTCACACAGACGATATCAAACTCTGTGAGTAAAATTTGCCACTTTGCAAGCCTCATTGTGGGCATAGGCTTTTGAAAGATGTACTTCAATGGATCCGATCATGAGATGAGGTAAGTAGTATATGATGACAGATAATGCTTCAACTTTTGCGCTACCCAAGTCAAGGCGCAACATGTCTTCTCAAGATGAGTGTACTTAACCTCATAAGCCGTGAATTTCTTGCTGAGATAATAGATGGTCTGTTCCTTCCTGCTGGTGATGTCATGCTGCCCCAGTACGTAGCTAAATGAATTCTCCAGGACCGTTAAATAAAGAATCAATGGTCTCCCTGGTTCAGGTGGAACCAACATAGGTGGACTTGCCAAATACCCCTTTATCTTATCAAACGCTTCTTGACACTCATCAGTCCACTTGACCGCGGCATCCTTCTTTAACAGCTTGAAAATGGGCTCATAAGTTATCGTGAGCTGCGCAATAAACCTGCTGATGTAGTTCAATCTTCCTAGTAGACTCATTACCTCAGTCTTATTCCTTGGAGGTGGAAATTCTTGGATGGCTTTGATCTTTGATGGATCTAACTCAATGCCTCGCCGACTGACTATGAATCCCAATAGCTTTTCGGATGGAACCCCAATTGCACACTTGGCAAGGTTAAGTTTAATGTTGTACCTGCGAAGCCTTTGAAAGAACTTCCTCAAATCTTCGACGTGGTCGACCTGCTGCTTTGACTTGATGATCACATCATCCACGTACACCTCAATCTCCTTGTGTATCATATCGTGAAACACAATGGCCATTGCTCTCATGTATGTTGCCCCAGCATTCTTCAAACCGAATGGCATCACTCTGTAGCAATAAGTTCCCCACGGCGTGATGAATGCCGTCTTCTCTGCATCTTCTTCATCCATCAGAATCTGATGATACCCAGCATAGCAGTCCACAAAAGATCCAATCTCAAGCTTCGCACAATTGTCAATCAGGATATGGATATTGGGTAATGGGAAGTTATCCTTTGGGCTTGCTTTATTCAGGTTGCGGTAATCAACGCATACCCTGATTTTGCCATCTTTCTTTGGTACGGGCACAACATTAGCCAACCATTCAGGATATCGAGTGACTCAAATAACCTTTACATCCAGCTGTTTGGTTATTTCTTCCTTAATCTTCACACTCATGTCAGTTTTGAATTTACTCAATTTTTGCTTGATAGGAGGGAATGTCGGGTCAGTGGGCAATTTGTGAACCACTAAATTAGTGCTTAAACCTGGCATGTCGTCATACGGCCATGCAAATACATCTTTGTATTCCATGAGCGTTTCGACTAATTCTTTCTGAGTTTTGGGTTCGAAATGGACACTTATTTTAGTCTCTCTGATGTTACCCGCAGCCCCTAAATTGATGGCTTCGGTATCATTCAAGTTGGGCTTACGGTTTTCCTCAAAATGACTTAATTCTTTACTAATCTACTCAAAAGCCTCATCTTCGTCAAATTCTGACTCGTAATCACACTCTACCTCTTGAACTATTATCTCATATTGATTTCTTAGACTGGGTTAAGGATTCTTTATGCACGTCATATCATTAGAACCGGCGTAAAAGGAACTGTACAGAAAAGAAAAGAAGAAAACAAAAGGTAAAATTTATTAGGAGTGAAGAACATGAAGAAAATGCATATCATTAAAAATGAAAGATAACAAGGTTTGCACACTTAAAAACAAACTAAAATTTGGATTACAACCCTGAAATAATCCATACAAACTTAAAGAAAAATCAAAGCAGACTACCAAGGCTCCCTCCTGGTAGGGAGAGGAGTAGCCTTCCAATTATTAATCTTCACTTTTGGCCCGACAAACTATATCTCTGCGTGGCTAGGACCCTCGCCAAATTCTACCATATTCACCTCGCTGAACAACTGCTCAAGCCTTTCTATCAACTCCTTATCAGGGATAACCTTATCATTGGGAATCGTTGTTGTTGGTCGTTTTCTAGTACCCGCCTTGACAAATGACCTGGAGAGACATGGGACCGGCTTTGGAAGGACCCATGCTCTCTGTTTCAGCTTCTTGGCTCTACTTATGTCTGCGGCTGTGGGTTGGAATCCCAGACCAAAAGTTCCCACATTTTCAGGGTGGGATACCAGTTGTATGATGCCTTGCAAAACAGATCCTAGACCCGTTCCTTATACAAACCCATTCTTCAGCATTTCGTATGCTACCATGACCGATGCAGCTATTATCTTCGGGTTAGGGATACACTTCCCCTCTTGCACTTTCTCGACTGTCATTGTGTCTGAAACATGATAGACCCATAGCCCCTTGTCATCTTCCATTTCTATAAATGGCATAATGGTATCGCTGTGTGCGCACAAATTGTCTTCCCCGTGCACCACTATCTCCTGCATGTCCGATTCGAAATTGATCATCTGGTGAAGAGTTAACGGTACTTCTTTAGCGGCATGGATCCACGGTCGACCCCACAGCAGATTCTATGAGACAGCTATATCCAGTACTTGAAATTCCATTGTGAACTCTACTGGTCCTATCGTCAATTCCAACACTATGTCCCCTACTGAGTCTTTGCCCCCTCCATCAAATCCTCGCACGCAGATATTGTTCTTGTGGATCCCCCCATTCTCTACTTTCACCTTGGTCAGAGTGGAGAGAAGACATATGTTCTCACTTGAAACGTTATAAACCAATACCTGCGTGACCACAGAATTCTCACATTTTACTGCTAGATAAAGGGTCTTGTTGTGTTCCGTGCCCTCTACGGGAAATTCATCATCAGAGAAAGTGACCATGTTCACTTCGAAGATTTTGTTGGCTATTTTCTCCAAGTGATTCACAGTGATTTTGTCAGGGACATGCGCCTCGTTCAAGATTTTCATTAATGCTCGGCAATGTTCGTCTGAGTGGATCAACAATGAAAGCAAGGAAATCTGCGTCGGTGTCTTCTTTAACTATTCTACAATGGAATAGTCCTACATCTTCATCTTTTTTAGGAACTCTTCCGCTTCCTCTTCGGTCACGGGATTCTTTGCTGAAGCTGAATTATCCTTGGCTTTCCTCAAATATGCGGGAGCAAAACATCTTCCCGACCGAGTTAACCCTTGGGCCACGCTGACCTTTTCCTTGACCTCCCTTCCTTTATACATCACTCCCACCCGTCTGTAGTTCCACGGAATAGCCTTGCTGCTAATTATCGGTAACTGGGTTACCGGCTTGATGATAACTTGATCGACATGGGCCCCTTCCACAGTTATGACGGTTTTGTTGACTACTCCCAGCACAATCACCTTTACTCTCTCATGTCTCGTTGTGATCTGGCTTGGAGACCCCTTATTCACTGCCGTAGATGGCCCAACACTCTTTTCAATCAACTCGAGTGCTGACCTTTCCCCTGTTGGTTGTTCAATTATCTTTGTCTCACTGGACCGATTTGTCATTACGGTGTGTGATGGCTTCTTCGGCTCTCCCCCTTTATGCACAATTTCAATCATGTTCGCCTCTGGGTGGGCTAGCATTGGATTCCTGTTGATGTTGGGTACCTCAGGAGCTTGCACTTCAATTATGTTAGTGTCAATGAGCTCTTGTATGGCACTCTTCAAGTGCCAACACTTCTCGGTGGCATGCCCTGGGGTACCTGAACAATACTCGCAACTGACCGAGTAATCAAGGTTTTTTGGAGGTGGATTAGGCAGTTTAGATGGTATTGGCTTTAGCATGTTCAGTTGTCTAAGCCTGTGGAACAGGCTGGCATATGATTCCCCTAATGGAGTGAATGTTTTCTTCTTTTGTACCATGTCACCCCTGAATGCTGGATTAGGTCAGAAATTTTGACCGGGAGGGATTCTATTCTGTGGAGCGGGAGCGGGAGCATGCCATTGGTTGTGAGACAGAGGTTGGCTGTATGCTTGGGCGTGGTGAATAGAAAAATGAGGTTCGGGATGTGGGTAGTAGTGTTGGGGTGGGCTATATGGAGTGTGGGGGGTAAGTTTGAGGGTGGGGTGGAGGATGGTTATAGTAAGGTGACGAGATTCGGGGCCAAGCTCTCGACTCGATCATTGCAACGGCCTCCTTCTTTTTCCTTCCCAATATACCCCTAGTGCCGTTTTAGATGGCTTGGGTTGTTGCCTTGATCATGGAGTAACTCATGATTTTGTTGGACTTAAGTCCCTCCTCCACAATGTTTCCCATTTTTACCACCTCGTTAAATGACTTCCCTACTGCCGACACCAAATGACCAAAATATGTGGGCTTTAAGACCTCTAAGAAATAGTCAACCATCTCGCCTTCTTTCATCGGAGGGTCAACCCTTGCAGTTTGCTCTCTCCAACGAAAATCGTATTCTCCGAAACTCTCCCCTAGCTTCTTCTCTATTTTCGTCAATGACAGACGATCTGGGACAATTTCCAGATTATACTGCAAATGGCATGAAAATGCTTGGGCTAGATAATCCCAAGTGTACCACCTTTCATGATCTTGACGGGTGTACCATTCTAGCATTGAGCCGCTCAAACTTTGACTGAAGTACGCCATTAACAATTCGTTCCTTCCTCCTGCTCCTCTCATTTTACTGCAGAAGCCTCTCAAATAGGCCACTGGATCGCCATGCCCGCTATACAAATCAAACTCGGGCATTTTGAACCCTATCGGCAGCTGTACATTTGGGAATAAACAAAGGTCTTTATAAGCCATGCTCACTTGGCCTCCTAATCCCCGCATGTCTCTGAAAGATTGTTCTATACTTTTCATTTTTCTGAACATCTCTTCGTGTTTAGAACTTCTGGCCGGTTTTTATGCTCCCCCTGGTAAGTCAGAACGTGGATCATATGGGTAGGTTTCGGGAGCTTTGAAGGTGGGCTCCGGAGGGTAGTATTGATTCTCTTGAGCTTGGAACACTTGCTAGCCAGATGATTTATGGAATGCAGCCGGTGGGGATGCTACAAAGACAGGGGTGATTGGCAGAAGAGGGTAGGGAATTGGTTTTGACGGCGGAGCTTGGGGTGTGTGGGAAGTAGTGCCGTGATAATGTAGGTAGATAGGAAAACACGGCTCGGTGGCGGGATGATCCTGAGACTGAGCTAATAGTGGGTTAAAAATCTGGTTAACAGGTACGACTACTGTGATTTCCCTTTGGACCAGGTCTGATACATTTCGGCCATCTGTTGCTTAAGTTTGAGCATCTCCTCTTTTATCTTACTGACGTCCAACTCCTCTACCTAAACACTTGTGTCGACATCCGGGATAGACATGACTTCTGGTATTGGTCCTTTTGATCTAGTTTGGTAATAGTAATATGCTAGTATCTTCTAGATAAACTAACTGCTTGAACTCTCTAGAAGATAACAAACTTGTTAATTTTTAGCGTTTAACAAATATGTAATCGCACATTGGGATGCAATGCACCTAGGCAATTAACCACACATTTGCTTCAGTTGCGTGCGTCATTCCTGCCTTTTATAATTGTGTCCCTTCTTTGAACACCTCTTAAACTTTCCTTTATTTTATTTATTTTTCAGTTTCCCCCTTTTTCTTTTTCTTCTTTTAGTGGTGGTCGAATCTTATGTGGATTGCCTACGTATCATTTCCCCGCATGAATCAGACTGTGCGTAGTTCTGGCCAAAGTATAAATAGCAAAACATTTTTTCATAAAAAGGAACTGCTTTGTTTACAGACTCAGAAAAAATTTACAGACTTTGAAAAGACGATAAAGCACACTTAAAAGGACCAACTGACGAACTTACAAACTTTAAAGAGAAAATACAGACTCAAACAAAGATTGGGAATACATTAAGGCCCTGACATTTCCTGGGGCCCGTGAGGCATCATTCGGCCTTGCCGCGGACCTTTGTGCAAGATCCCTTAGAAGCCTTTCCAAATCTTTCATTATTTGCTTGACGAATGTCATCACTGTCGCAAAAAAAGGTGGTACGGGTCATGTCTTCGCATGCTCGGCATTTTGCAGTAATGTAATGTGCGATGTTTCTGACCCCTTCTCTAATCCTACTCTTTTCTTGTAGAAATCGTCCTATCTATTGATCCCGTATTTCCAGCACTCGAGAGTTGTGAAGGAGTTGATCTTGAAACTTATGCATTTGTTCCTCCATCCGCGCCATCAGGTAATAACAGTGTTTCCTGTCTGCTCTGAAATCTCTAGCTTGCCTGAACATCCTGTCTTCGAGAGTGACTATACCTCCTCTTTTGATAGTGACGGTCCCTTCATAGTCCCTCTTCGTCTGCTGCATATGTTGTGCCCGCTCTTTTTCACCCTTTGTCCATCTGGCCCTGATCCTTGCCAAGCTAGCTTCAGATCTTTCCAAGTCCTCTTGACATTCGAGAGCTTTCCTTTTCAGTTCGTTTATCAGTTTTTGGTCAACCCAACTCCTTTCTGATTTTCTGGCAACTATTTTCTTTTTTCGGATCTGAGCCATAAGGGCCTCATTTTCTTGGGTAAGCTTCTTCTTTTCTCCTTTATCCGCAGCAGCTTGAACAGCCTTTTCAAATTGAAGTTCCATGGCTTGCCTCTCCAATTGGCTTATTTTAGCCCTGTACTTGTTTTCCTTAGTCAACAAGTTCCATTGCTCTTGTGCCCTGTTAGTGAATTGTTGAACACATGGTCACTTTGCAGGCCTTTCAGGAATCTGGAATCTTTTGCCAAACTAGACATTGTACTTAGGATCTACTTCGCCTCTAGCTTGATCTCGGACCAAGGTCTTAGGTTCGAGGAACTTACATTCATTCCATATTTGGAGAATTCTCCCTTCTGAAAACGCAACTTTTGGCCCAAATTCTATGACTTGTTTACTCAGATCTTCGTCGTTGTGGACGGTTTGATATCTTCCTAATTGGCGCGAGACCCTATAGGGAGCATAGGGTTGGATGCTCCGGATACCCATCAAGAGAATGTAATGCACATCAGCTGACGTGTGTATTATTTCAGCAACGGGAAGCCGTCCAAAGGCCCATTCAATTTTATCAGCGGTCAAATATTTCAAATGTGATAGCCAAGACTTAGTACCCTCAGGAAACTCAATACCTGTTACCCGGGTTTCAAATTTGTCGATGCAACTCAACCCGGTCAAACCATAATTCATATACCCAACGTGGTGACAGAGATGCTCTTGCATCCATAACTGTAGCAACAAATTGCAACCCTGGAAGAACTTTCCCCCTTCTCGGCATGTAGTCAAGGCTTGATAGATTTCTGATACGATAAGAGGAACCATCGTGCTAGTGGCTTTATTGATTGCAACATCTAGCATTCCTTCGAGGCCGATCTTTATATGACCATCTTTTCTCGATCAGACCACAACTCCCAAGAAAGCTACCATGAAAGCTAAACCCCGCCTTGCCTCCCACTTATCTTTGTTTCCGGCATGGGTTAAACCAGTGTTGGGTTCTTCGAAGCCTCGGGGATTGCCATATCGATGATACAAGAAATTGAGTATGCAATACCCTTCTGATAGATTCCCATCCTGAACATCCCGGCTAATACTCAGCAAATCTAGAAATCTGTGTGGAGATACCAGTCTTGGTGCTAATGGATATCGACTTCTGAGGTTTCCGTTAAGGCCTGCATAACCTGCCATTTCCTCTAAGGTCGGCGTGAGCTCAAAATCTGAGAACCTGAACACGTTGCGAGTTGAGTCCCAAAAAGGTATCAATGCTTCAATAATATCCTGCCTCGGTTTGATGTTTAATAACCCAACGAGACCGCCCAAAACTTTCACCACCGTCTCTCTACTATGCTTGCCTAGATCATTCTACCACAGATGGAGCTTCAAAGGGATCTCTTTAAGGACTGTGAAGGGTTCAATTTCAATCGTGCTAATCCTGCACATTTATTAAAGTGATTTAATGATTCTAAAAAATTACCATTTTTCAAAAGATTACATTTAAGAAAAACCATGACCCGGTTTTGCCGATAAGGCCTTTTAGCACTTCGAGGAGGAAAATTTTAAGGATGTTCCTGCTAACCGTTAAAAATGACTCAGGGTGATTGTTCTTGCAAAATAGCCTTCTGGCGTCCTTTTGGGGACATTTGGCTTATTTTAGAAAAGAATGGCATCACCTAACTTATTTATGACAACGCTAAAAAAATTGTTGATTTTTGGGCTATTTTTTGCAAAAAGGAGGTTGGACCCGATGAAGGTTGCCTACGTATCTCACATCCAATGGGAATCAAACTAGCATAGTTCGGGGTAAATAAAACAGACTATTTTTGGAAACAAGATGCAACCCTTTTTTTTCATTTCATCGGCAAATAAAACAAATTATTTTTTTGAAAACAATTTTTTTGTTTTTCCTTTTATTCCTTTTTTTTCATTTTTCTCAAAAATTTAGCAGAGTTTCAGCACTATTTGGACATCGGATTTTTCAAAGCAGGCATTTATCCCTCCCAACCATCTCATTATCTTTTCCCAAAATTTTCCTTATAAGCCGGTCAACATGCAAATTCGAAGCAAATGAATGCACAAGTAGCAAGTAAGATGCATCATATTGGTCTTTATATTTCAGGTACACCTGTACTAGATAGACCCAACCCCTGTGTTGAGTCTCCAAAGTCAAATGTACATGATGCAAACAAACGTTCCTACTAGGAATCCGACATGAGGCTTTGTTTTTCTAGGTTTAAAAACCCGGGTTTATTGTTCTAGACGTGGCTTACCCGAGCGGACAACTCGAGCCGAGGGGGGCAGCGTACCGGGGATACAGAAGCTCCGCCGGCTTAGCAACTTATCCGAACCTCGTTCTAAAATGGGATTGGACTCTAGACAGAAAAGAAGTCACACAAAGTGCACCCTTCTTTATGATTTAGAAGACTCAGAGAGAAGATGGGTTTCTTAGCAGTTTATGTATACATTCCACCAATATCAAAGCGGTAAAAAGCAACATTTAGCACCTTAGGCTCAAACATGTGAATAAAGCCGGATAATAAATAAAGCCAAATATAACAAGTATTCTAAGCTCGAATTTCTAACCCTGAACCAGTGGTTCTGGGTTAACTTCCCCAGCAGAGTCGCCAGAGCTGTCACACCTTCTTTTTCGCTACACCTCGAGGAAGGTAAAATAAAAGAGAGTTTTTCCAATTAAAGGACAATTGAAACGGGATCCATTTTATTGAAAATCAAAGTCGCCACTTGGGAGATTTATGGTATCCCAAGTCACCGGTTTGAATCCCGAATCGAGGAAAAGATTTGACTCTGTTTAATAATTCGCGAACCAGAAATCCGAATAAGGAATTCTGTTAACCAGGAAGAAGGTGTTAGGCATTCCCGAGTTCCGTGTTTCTAGCACGGTCGCTCAACTGTCATATTCGGCTTAATTATCTAATTTTAATACAGTTTGAACCTATGTGTAATTTTAGATTATTTACCACTTTTATTTATTTTAAAGAATGTTGAACGTCATTTAAAATATGTCTTTGGCTTATGTCACATGAAATGCACCCGCAATCTGGAACACCTTTTATTCAAATATTTTGGGATTTGGATTTGGGTCACATGAAATGTACACCCGAAATTTAAGAAGGAATGATTATTAAATAACGTGCCTAAAGCAACTAACGCATTATTAACTTTGCGAGAAACCATGGAAATTTGCTAAATGGCTTACCCGATTTTCTAAATATTTTATAAAGGTAATTAAAGATAGCCACACAATTTATGAATTTCATTTGGTGTGGTGCACCTCAATATTTTTAAAGGATATCCTAAAGAGGAACTACTGTTATCTATTAAAGATTGTCTCTAAATAAAACAAAAGACTCAATGGATTAACAATATTAATTAACTACTATTAAAAGCATTCAAGGAAATTCGGACCTCAAGATGAAGTCCAAACTTAAACAAGGGGACCTCCATTACTGAAGACCCCTTAATTCAAGTTTGCTACTTAACTTGAGAAGCCCAAAACCTGCATTACAAATTTAAACCTCTAGCTTTAATTAAGGCTTTTAGCATATAGGGCTTCGAAATTGGCCTAAGAAGAAAGAGAATTCATCCAACCTTATAGAAGGTTGTCCAACGCCGGCCCTCAGCTGTAGAGCTGCCTAAAATTTGGGCCTTTAGGAATAGTCCTGGAATGAAATCGAACAAGAACTGGGCTTAGGCCCAATTCTGTGCATTAATTGATTTAGAGGGGCTGATAATATCATGCCTGCTATTGTGTAACTGGGCCATACTATGCCAAATTCTTATGGCCCAAACGGTTCAGGTCAATAATGCACAGGCCTTCTTTTCAAGGGGCCAGCGATAGATTAAATATAGTAGGTTATTCAAATAGAAAAAAAAGACTTCCTAACTATCTTTTATTAATAGGTTTCGAGCCCAGATTGAAGGAAACAATTCGCACGAAAGAGATCATAGCCAAACAAATTAAGTCCAAAACAGTTCGAATCTGACTTCAGAAAAATGACATTAGCTATTCGTGAACATAACTGGCCTAATTCGAACGTGTATACTATAACAGACGTGACTCGTGTGCTTGATTCCTATTGATTTGGCCTATGAACAAACTAATATATAAGGAATGTTGTTTCTATACTAAATTAAACTGGACTAAATCGACATCATTTTTGCAAGATATTCCTATAGTTCTAAAAGAATCCAATAGTCCAAATTAGTACAAAGTAAACAATTGCCCAAATAGCACTATTAAGCTAATATCTAGTCTAATGACAATACGAAATTCATACAACAAAGCATGTATTGATTTATTTTTCATCCTTTGATTTAGTTACACATGCTGATCTACAGTATACATATCACTTGAGGCTAAAGTATACCTTGAAATTGAGAGAAAATCAAAAGGAAAAGGGTCAGTGATTTGCAGCAGCAGCACAGCCAATCATCAAGGTATCAGTAGTAGCAAATTAGAGTGACAACCAGCAAAAACCAAACTCAACACAAGCTGACACCCAACAAATCCCAGGACCCAACTTTGAACTAATTTCCAAACCTTAAATAGACCCAAGATGTTTCAGGAATAAGAAAGCTAAGAAGAACCTCAATGAATCTCAATGAGACAATGACTTTCTTTCAACACAGCCTAAGCCTAAAACTTTCCGACACAACTTAAATTTTGAAATTTGTATTGTGAGTGAAGAAAGCTTAAAATTTTAGGGCAGGACTCTAATGGAACAGTGTTTTTCTTTCTTAATATCTAAATTTATCCTTTTTTCAGACTGAACCTCTCTCCTTATCTAAGTCTTTGCAGAATGTCTCCCCCTTTCAAGGTCTGAACGTATCCATTTTATATCCCAAACCTTAACCATTTTCCAGATCTTAAGAGCACTAGACACCTGTTTTTAAACTTTTTTCATTTAAGAAAATATTTTCCCCATGTTATTCTCTGATTTTCCCACTCTAAAGACACTAAACAGAATGTCAGTTCCACTACTAATCCCCTTTTCCCTTATTTAATTCACTGGTATGGGCAGCCTATATTTTAAATTCATTCCCCTAGCCTTTGTTCATTAGTCATTAAGCCCCCTGCTATTTAATTTTCCAAAACAGCCTGGGTCAAATTTGACCCAAAGCAAATCACATTCAGGCTTCCAGCCAATTGAACTAACTTATATCTGACCCTCAAATGGGTCATGGATCAAGGACCCGACCAGCTGACCCATTTAAACCTCTTAAACCACAAATCTGAACTAACAAGCATGACCCTCAAACCCATACACATTCGAAACCAGACCAATTGGTTCAAATGACAGCTAAAATAACAGCAATTACGAGTAATTTCAACAAAACCTAACTGACTATGAAATTCAACCTAATATAATGAACAAACCTATTTATCAATATAAAGGGAAAGGTTTCTAACATACACCTAAAGAAGAACGAAACTGATGAAACTGGTCCAAATCAAAATTCCAAAAAAGAAAGAAGAATCAAATGACAAAAATGAAGGATAATAAAGAAAATTAACAACAAAAAGAAAAGAGAAAGAAATACCTCTGAGATTCAGACAGGACTCAAATCAATTTTGAAAGGTCTTTCAATTTTTCGATCGGACTAGACCTTAAACTTGGATGTTCATATGAAAACCCAAAACTAAGCTCCAATCCGATCAAAGAATCTTTACAGGCCTTTTGTATTTCAGGGCTCATGAACTTAGGGTTCAATTTTTTTTATGATTTGATATTCGAACAATTTAAGGGGGATTCAGGGGGAACGGGTTAAGAATTTGTGATGAGGGAGGTTATGTGGTCATCTGGTGTTAATTTGGGGCTAAGGGGAGGTGGCACCGCTACCGGAAATTTTGTGGCGGCGCTAGGGTTCGTGGTTTAGATCGGATATTCGACATATTCTAGGAACGTTCGAAGGAAGGGGGTTTGGATTTGGGAAGAGGAGGTCGAGGTGATTCTGTGGTGTTAAGGTGGGGTGGTTTGGGAGTTGTCCGCCACCGTGAGGCGATTCCCGACGGCGGTTGGCGGTGGCGTTACAGGGGTCTCCGGAGAGGGTGAGAGACGGGTGAAGGGGGGGTCTGAGGGGGTTGGGGTATGGTTTCAGTGTTATATACTGGGGGAGGAAATGAATCCAATTGTTAGATCAACTGAGATCAACGGCTCGGATCAATTCACTTATGTGAAACGGGGTCGTTTTGACTTCTTCGAGACCGGCATTGGTCTTTGGATGGGAACGGGTCGGGGCGTAGAAGATGATACTGGACCATTTGATCAAATGAAACGAACGGTTCAGATCAACAAGCCTAAAACGGCGCCGTTTCATCGATGCTGGAGATGGGCTGAACCGTTCGATCTAATGAGATCGACAGTTGACATTTATTGGATCTGAAACGACCTCGTTTGGTTAAGCTGGTGATGGACCAGATTTGGGGCTGGTTTTGGGCCTGGACCGGGGTGTTTGGACGTTGGGCTAGGGAATTAATTCAATATTTGGCCCAATTTGATTTCTCTTTTCTTTATTTTCTTTTTCTTTTAAATTTTCTTTATAATAAAAATAAAATACAAACCTAAATTTAACCTTGACCAAATTATCCTAAAAATATTAATTAAATCTAAGGAGTTGTTATCACAAATAATTAAATACCAAATTAAAAGAAAATCACACAATTTTGACATTAAACACTAAAATGCGAAGTACATTATTTTTTATTTTTTTATTTTTTTCATTTTTGTAAAACAATTTACTTAATTAATCCTAATTATAAAATTAAATCCTAAATGCAAATGCAATATATTTTTGTATTTTTGATTAATTTTTACAAATAAACATGCGCAGATAAATGCAAACAATAAAAGAAAAATACCACAAAATTGCAAACAACACAAAACTTATTTTATTTTGAAATTTATGGGAATAATTCATATATGCAAAAATCACGTGCTCACAGTGACATCGGTCAACGTTATTGATAAATGACATCAGATGGGTGTTTTGACGACTCCGACATGCTCGTATGATATTTTTGGATTTGTACACATGTCTGATTAGGGTCCCGACTGACCCGAGGGCATTTTGGCGCATTGTGTGAAAAATAATAAAATTGAGTTTCAAAGTTGAAAATCTTGAGTTTTGATGATCATAGGCAGCTTTGCAAAAATGAAGCTTTGTTTGCATTTGCGAGGGAAGGGACCATTGCAAATGCAAAGGCTTTTTCGTATTTGCTATAATTATTAGGCTCAGGCACGTACTGATCGTAATTGCGAATAGTTGATTGCAATTGCGATATCTACAGTTGGGTAAAAGTGAGAATTTTTGGGACATAGCTCATTTTTCACTATTTTTTAATCCTAGACTTCATAGAGGCGGTTTTTGAAGCGTCATTTGTTCCCTAATTCATTGGTAAGCAACTTTAACTTTTTTTCAATAAATTTCAACTAACTTTCCATGAATTTTATCATAAAATCTATGAATTTAAAGGTAAAAATTAGGGGTTTTGGGTATAATTTAGGAATTTTATAAAATTAAAATTTAGTCCTCTAATTGAGGTCAAAGTTTGAAAAAAAAATCACATATCCATGATCGGGGGTAAAGGCATAATCAGGATTTGGTCCGAATCTCGAATTTCGACACGTGGTCTAGGGTTGACTTTTTGATGACTTTTTTAATTTAGTTAAAGATTGAACCTTTTCATTGGTGGGTAGTTTCTAAAGCTTGTTTTGGATTGTTTGAACGATATTTGGCTAGATTTGGTTAGTTTGGAGGTTTGTTCTAAAGGTAAAGTCATGGTTGATTGTTGATTTTATTCCAAGAAGAGGTAAGTGTCGTGATTAACCTTGACTTGACGGAATTATGACTTTATTTGCCATCTGCTACTTTATTTATGTGTGGGAATAGCATATATGCAGGGTGACAAGTGTGTGTGCATTGTCATGGGATTAAGCATACGGGGCGGGTTACATATATTGCATGTTTTTATTTATATCATGTCTTTTTATTCCATATTATTACTCATTCCGTACTTTAATTTCTACTTATCTTTACTTGTTAAATTCATGCTTTCATTTGTTACATGACTCAATTTGCTATATATTTCATGTATTCATCCATTGATTTATTGAATGCAGTTTACTTGCTATATGCTTCTACATGTTGTTAGTTAGACGTTTTTACTTGTCTTATGTCTTTCCTTGTTTATTCACCTTACATTATTCTATTTTACTTTATTGCGTTGTATTGGATTTTGTAAGAGAATTTAAACATTTAATTCCCTTTTTGTGTTACGAAGTGAGATACACCGTAGTTGGTTGTATTATACATATATAATATATGGGATCGGGTTGCACGTCTGTGACAACCCGGCCCGTCGTCACGTGAGTTACCACCTAGTTTTCCCCATATTATGTCGCTCTATGTCTTAATATCAGTATTTGAGTTGATTGGGCAGTATTCGATTGGTTTTAGTTGGAAATGAGGCACCTAGCCTCTTAGAAGGAAGCTTGTTTTGAAAAAGTCAATCGGAAGTTGACTATATAGTTAGAGGGCTCGGATGTGATTTCCGGTGATTTGGTTAGCTTCAGGGAAAGATTAGTGACTTAGGAGTGCGATTGGAATTGAATTTGGAGGCCCGGTATAGAATTATGCTTGAATTGGCAAAGTTTGAATTTTGGCGAATTCCAGTTGATAGGTGAGATTTTGATCCGGGGGTCGTAATGGGATTCCGAGAGTTTCTGTAGCTTGTTAGAAGATTTTGGATATATGTGCAAAATTTCAGGTCATTCAGACATCGTTTGGTCGGGTTTTTGATCGAATGTGAGTTTCGGAAGAATTTGATAAACTTAGGCTTTGATTTGGTGAAATTTGAGGATTTTGGTGTTAATGGTAATGTTTTGATGGTTCGAGCAAGTTTGAATAAGGTAATAGATCATATCTGTACTTTTGGTTGAGGTCCCGGGGGCCTCGGGGTGTTTTCGGGTGGTCAATCGGAACAATCTTGGCTTGTGGAAGTTGCAGAAAAATAGCAGAAATGTTGCAGAGATTTTTGCCCTATGCGATCGCATAGTGAGCATTGCGATTGCATAGGAGGTCTTGGAAGGGGTTCAGATTTGCTCTATGCGATCGCGTAAGAGGCTGTGCAATCGCGTAGGTTTGGAAGGTTGGTCAGTGCGTTCGCGTTCGTGGTGTTGCGATCGCGTAGTGTAACGGGACCTGGGGTCCCTGGTAACATTTTGTTCTATGCGAACGCGGAGCTTGGAGCGCAATCGCGTAGGTGTGGGAGGCTGTGCTCTGCGATCACAGGGGCAGTCATGCGATCGCGTAAGAGGATTTTTGGGGGGTTTGATTTTCGTGCTATGCGATCACAGTAGTGGTGATGCGATCGTGTAGGGATATTTTTCACCTGGGCAGAATGTTTTAAGGTCTTTTCATCCGCGAACCAAGTTTATTTTCCACCATTGTTAAGAGACCTTGGGAGTTTTTGACGAGATTTTAAGAGGGTTTTGACTGGGAATCGATTTGAGGTAAGTCCCATGGCCTAGAACCATCATCTAATTGTGATTTCAACACCTAAATGCATGGAATTTGATTAAAAGGGAAGAACTAGGGCTTGAGTTTTTGAATGAGGAATTTGGATTTGAGGGAGCATTTGGACTCCGATTTTGATGAATTTTATATGTATGGACTCGTGGTGAGATGAGGAATCCAGTGATGTGATTTTCGTAATTTTTCGAGAAGTGGGATCGGGGCTCGGGTTTTGCCAACTTCGAGATTTTTGGTGTTTTTCGAGTTCTTTTGATTGGGTTATGTTTCTTTAGCATATTGTAATGTATTCGTTGTGGTTTTGTCCAGATTCGATGCGCGAGGAGGTGGATTCGAGAGGAAAAGGCATAGCGGACTAGTCTTGTGGCCGGTTTGAGGTGAGTAATAGATGTAGATGATAACCTGAGGGTTTGAAACCCCGGTATATCACACTGCGATGCTATATTGAGGCGTGACACGTACTCTACGGCGAGTGCGGGGTCGTTGTGATGGGGGACTAAGGCTTAGTCCGCTCGAGTGATGTTCATACTATGTCATTGACGAGGAATTGATTGGTAAACCTCCTACTTGGATGGTTATGAGTATATTTGGGTTGTATGCCGATTATTTGGATCCCTTAGGGATTATTATCACTGTTTCCATGATATTTAGCATGTTTTCATGATATCAGTCCTGAGTTGAACATTGTCACGAAATAGTTAGCAAATCTCTAAGGTTTTAAAACTCAATCTATAATTCCTGATAATTCGAACTGAAAATGATAAATTTCACTGTGTTGTGTGGCTTGCATGCATATAACTGAACTGAGTGTGGATCATGCTGCATGCCGCAGCGAGTGCTACGATGATATTATGCTTAGGCTGTAGGAGCCCCTCCATAGTCTAAACCCCCACAATGAGCGCAGGTGCCCAAATGGATCGGGTTGCGCGCCGCAGCGGTCATGTGTATTGCATTGCATTCATGCATTGATATCTGTCTGCTTTATTTGACATTATTTGTTGTTGTTCCACCGTTAAATGTGTAGAAGTATTGATTATAGCTTTGCATTGTTGTATTTCGGAATTTCTTACTGTCAACCATTATATATGTCTATTACCACTGAGTTGGAAGTACTCACTTTACTCCCTGCACCTTGTGTGCAGATTTAGGTGTTCTGGGAGCTTAGTCGAGTTGTTTGCTACTTCCAGAGCTTTCAGGAGTTGTCGAGGTAGCTGCCTGACGTCCGCAGGACCCGGCTCCTCCCCTATCCCTTTTATCTTTTCCGCGTTTTAGAATATCAGTATTACTGAGGATTTATTACTTTGTGTTATTAGAGGCTCTAGACTCATGACCCCAGGTCTTTGAGAGTTTTATTGGTGTTATCATGATTTTCAGTATTGTTCATATCTATCAGTTGAATCATTAAGTCTTGTTATCTATTACAAATAGTTAATTAACTGGTATTGAGCTTCATGCTCAGATTGAGGGTGTTAAATGGTCGGGCTTTCCTAGCAATGGTGTTGGGCGCCATCACAACCGGGATTGGGGTCGTGATAAGTTGGTATCAAAGCCTAGTTTACTAGGCCTCATGAGTTATGAGCCGGTTAGTAGAGTCTCGCGAATCGGTACGGAGACGTCTGTACTTATCCTCGTGAGGTTGCAGAACCTTTAGGAAACACTTCGTATTCTTGAAATCTTGTTGTACGGCTTTGTTGTTCTGAGAACTAAACTTCTGTAATCTATTCTCTCGCAGATGGCGAGAACTCGTGCTACCGAACGTGGCAGACAACCACCATTGACACCCGCTAGAGGTCGTGGACGCGGTCGTGGTCGTGGTCGAGGCAGAGCAGCAGGGGCAGCACCAGTTGATCCACCAGTTGCCCCCATTCAGGACCAGCCTCCAGCTGTAGATGCTCCAGCAGCACCCGTTCAGGCACCGGCAGTGGCCATCGTGATTTCTGGTATTCAGCAGGCTTTAGCTCAGATCTTATCTGTCTGTACTGGCCTGGCTCAGGCAGTCTCAGCCACTACTGCTGCAGCTACTTCTCAGACCGGGGGTGGTTATCAGACCCCCACAGCTCGCTCACCCAAACGAGTTGTTCAGGGATTACAGACACCAGGAGCAGCCCCAGCTTAGCCAGTTGCACCGGTTGCTCAAGTTGCGCCAGTCGCACCAGCTCCAGAGTATGTGGTTCTATTGATGCCAGACGACGAGCAACATCGACTAGAGAGGTTTGGTAGACTTCGGCCTCCGACGTTCAGCGGTACTGAGGGCAAGGATGCCCAGGTATTTTTAGACAAGTGTCGCCGGATGCTTCGCACGGCAGGGATCTTAGAATCGAGTGGAGTAGCTTTGTACTACCTTCCAATTATTAGGGCCTGCATTTACATGGTGGGAGGAGTTTGAGAGGCGTAGGCCTGAGGAAGCAGCACCCCTTACTTGGCAGTAGTTCTCCACTCTCTTTCTGGAGAAGTATGTGCCCCAGTATCGCAGGGAAGAGCTGCGTCGTCAGTTTGAGTGGTTGATTCAGGGTGACATGACTGTGACCCAGCATGAGTTAAGGTTTACACAGTTGTCTAGACATGCTACTTGGATGATCCCGACAGATCGGGAGAGGATTAGGAGGTTCGTGGAAGGCCTCAACTATTCGATTCGCATTTTGATGACTAGAGAAAGGGTTGTAGCAGCTTCGTTTAAGGAGGTAGTTGATATGGCTCGACAGATTGAGACAGATCATCGTCGGGAGTGTGAGGAGAGGGAGGCCAAGAGGCCTCAAGGTTCAGGTAGCTTCAGTGGTGCTCCGTCTAGGGGCCAGTTCCAGCAGGGCAGAGGTCGTTCTTTCAGGCCCCCTCAGACAGGTCGTCCAGAGTATAGTGGGGTTTCATCAGGCCGTGGCCGTCAGGGATATCAGCAGGGCCAGTCTTCACTCAGTGCCCTTCCAGCTTAGAGTTCTACTCCTGCCTTTTCAGCCCAGGGTTCATCTATAGCGAGGGGTTCCCTTCAGTCCCCTTCTCCAGCACCGGGTAGTTGTTATGAGTGTGGTCAGTTTGGCCACATGAGGAGACGCTGTTCTTGGCTTCTTAGTGGTCGGTCTCAGCAGAGGGATCAACCCTCCTCTTTTTCTCCATCTACTTTAGCACCATCCCAGTCAGGTAGGGGTGGGGGTCAGATAGCTAGGGGCCGCCCTAGTGGTGGAGATCGATCTAGTGGTGGTCAGGCTCGGTTCTATGCTATCCCAGACATGAGGGACGCCATTGCATCTGATGTTGTTATCACAGGTATTATCTCAGTCTACCACAGGGATGCTTCTATTTTATTTGATCCCGGGTCTACATACTCTTATGTGTCTTGATATTTTACTCATCATCTGGGTACGACCCGTGGTTTTCTTTCCTTGCCTGTGCATGTATCTACCCCGGTAGGTGATACCATTATTATGGATCATGTATATCGATCTTGTCTGGTGACTATTGGGGGTCTAGAGACCCGAGTTGACTTGTTGTTGTTGAGCATGGTAGACTTTGATGTGATTCTGGGTATGGATTGGCTATCCCCATACCATGTTATTCTGGACTGTCATTCCAAGATAGTTACGTTGGCCATTCCAGGTGTTCTGAGGATTGAGTGGCGAGGTTCGACCGATTATGTTCCCAGCAGGGTGATCTCTTTCCTAAAGGCCCAGCGGATGGTTGGGAAAGGTTGTTTATCGTACTTGGCTTTTGTGAGAGATGTTGGAGCTGGGACTCCTAGTCTTGATTTTGTGCCCGTTGTGAGAGATTTCCCAGATGTGTTTCCAGCAGACCTGCCAGGCATGCCATCGGACAGGGACATTAATTTTGGTATTGATCTGGGTGCCGGGCACTCAGCCGATCTCTATTCCTCCCTATCGTATGGCACCAGCTGAGTTAAAGGAATTAAAGGAGCAGCTTTAGGAACTCCTAGATAAGGGGTTCATTCGCCCGAGTGTGTCACCGTGGGGTGCACCGGTTCTATTTGTCAAGAAGAAAGATGGCACAATGAGGATGTGTATTGAGCACAGGCAGTTGAACAAGGTAACAGTGAAGAACAAGTATCCTTTACCGTGCATTGATGATTTGTTTGATCAGCTCCAGGGAGCGAGGGTATTCTCGAAGATTGATCTTCGTTCAGGCTATCACCAGCTGAAGATTAGGGATTCTGATATTATGAAGACAACTTTCAGGACGAGATATGGACATTATGAGTTTCTAGTTATGTCTTTTGGGCTGACTAATGCCCCAGCCGCGTTCATGCATTTGATGAACAGTGTGTTCCGGCCGTATCTGGATTCCTTTGTGATTGTGTTTATTGATGACATCCTGGTGTACTCGCGTAGCTAGAAGGATCATGCTCAGCATTTGTGAGTGGTATTGCAGAGATTGAGGGAGGAGAAGCTTTATGCAAAGTTCTCCAAGTGTGAGTTCTGGCTTGGGTCTGTGGCTTTTCTACGACACGTGGTGTGTAGCGATAGTATTCAGGTTGACCCAAAGAAGATAGAGGCGGTGCAGAGTTGGCCTAGACCGTCCTCAGCTACGGAGATCCGGAGTTTCCTCGGTTTGGCAGGGTATTATCGCCGGTTTGTCCAGGGATTTTCATCTATTGCTTTGTCCTTGACCAAGTTGATGTAGAAAGGTGCACCATTTGTATGGTCGGACGAGTGCGAGGAGAGCTTTCAGAAGCTCAAGACAGCTTTGACCACAGCTCCAGTGTTAGTCTTACCATCAGCTTCAGGTTCTTACACCGTGTATTGTGATGCTTCGAGAGTTGGGATTGGATGTGTGTTGATGCAAGAGGGTAGAGTTATTGCTTATGCTTCGCGTCAGTTGAAGTCTCATGAGAAGAACTACCCCATTTATGATTTGGAGTTGGCTGCCATAGTTCATGCTTTGAAGATTTGGAGGCACTACTTATATGGCATATCCTGTGAGGTATATACTGATCATCGCAGTCTTCATCACTTGTTCAAACAGAAGGATCTAAAGTTGAGGCAGCGGAGGTGGCTTGAGTTGCTCAAGGATTATGACATTACCATTCTGTATCATCCGTGGAAGGCTAATGTAATGGTCGATGCTTTGAGCCAAAAGGTGGTGAGTATGGGTAGTTTGGCGTACATTCCAGTTGGGGAGAGGCCCTGCGCATTTGATGTCTAGGCTTTGGCTAATCGGATGGTGAGGCTAGATATTTCAGAGCCTAGTCGGGTGTTGACTTGTGTGGTATCTCGGCCTTCCTTGTATGACCGCATTAGAGAGCGACAGTATGATGATCCACATTTGCTTGTCCTTAAGGACAGGGTTCAGCAAGATGATGCCAGGGATGTGACCATTGATAGTGATGGTGTGTTGAGGATGCAGGGCCGGATTTGCGTGCCCAATGTGGATGGGCTTCGGGAGTTGATATTGGAGGAGGCCCACAGCTCACGGTATTCTATTCATCCAGGTGCCGCGAAGATGTATCAGGATTTGACACAGCATTACTGGTGGAGGAGAATGAAGAAAGATATTGTGAGTTTTGTAACTCGGTGTCTCAACTGTCAGCAGGTCAAGTATGAGCATCAGAGGCCCGGTGGTATGCTTCAGCGCATGGATATTCCCGAGTGGAAATGGGAGAGTATTACTATGGACTTCATGAGTGGTCTCCCTCGGACAACGAGGAAGTTTGATTCGATTTGGGTGATTGTGGATCGGCTGACCAAATCCACGCACTTCATTCCGATGTGTACCACCTATTCTTCGGAGCGGTTAGCAGAGATTTTCATCCGGGAGATTGTACGGTTGCACGGGGTCCCTGTTTCCATCATATCAGATAGGGGTACTCAGTTTACTTCTCAGTTCTGGAGGACTTTTCAGCAAGAGTTGGGTACACAGGTAGAGCTGAGCACAGCGTTTCATCCTCAGACGGACAGGCAGTCTGAGCGTACCATTCAGATAATAGAGGACATGTTGCGTGCCTGTGTTATTAACTTTGGAGGTTCTTGGGATGATTTCTTGCCTCTTGTAGAGTTTGCTTACAACAACAACTATCAGTCCAGCATTCAGATGGCACCGTATGAGGCCTTATATGGGAGACGGTGTAGATCTCCGATTGGTTGGTTCGAGCCCGCTGAGGCTAGGTTGTTGGGGACAGAGTTGGTCCAGGATGCCTTAGATAAGGTGAAAGTGATCCAGAAGAGACTTCGCACAGCTCAATCGCGTCAGAAGAGTTATGCGGACGGGAAGGTTCCCAATGTATCGTATATGGTGGGCGAGAAGGTCTTGTTGAAAGTTTCGCCTATGAAGGGCGTTATGAGATTTGGAAAGAAAGGGAAGTTGAGTCCGCGGTTCATTAACCCTTTTGAGATACTTAGGAAGATTGGGAGATGGCCTATATGCTTGCTTTGCCACCCAGCCTATCGAGAGTTCATCTGGTATTTCATGTATCTATGCTCCGGAAGTATGTTGGGGATCCATCTCATGTGTTAGACTTCAGTACAGTTCATTTGGATGATGATTTGACCTATGATGTGGAGCCAGTGGCTATTTTGGGTCGCCGGGTTCGGAGATTGACGTCAAAGGATATAGCTTCGGTGAAGGTGCAGTGAAGAGGTCAGCCCGTGGAGGAGGCTACTTGGGAGACCGAGCGGGAGATGCGGAGCAGATATCCTCACTTGTTTGAGCCTCCAGGTATGTTTCTTAACCCGCTCGAGGACGAGCGTTTGTTTTAGTTGGGGAGGATATGACGACCCGGCCTGTCATCACGTGAGTTACCACACCGTTTTCCCCGTATTATGTTGCTCTATGTCTTAATATCGGTATTTGAGTTGATCGGGCAGTATTGGATTGGTTTTAGTTGGAAATGAGGCACTTAGCCTCTTAGAAGGAAGCTTGTTTTGGAAAAGTCAACCTGAAGTTGACTAAATAGTTAGAGGGCTCGGATGTGATTTTCGGTGATTTGGTTAGCTTCGGGGAATGATTTGTGACTTAGGAGTGCGATTGGAATTGAATTTGGAGGCCCGGTGTAGAATTAGGCTTGAATTGGCGAAGTTTGAATTTTGGCGAATTCCGGTTGATAGGTGAGATTTTGATCCGGGGGTCGGAATGGGATTCCGAGAGTTGCTGTAGCTTCGTTAGGTGATTTTGGATATGTGTGAAAATTTTCAGATTATTCGGATGTCGTTTGGTCGGGTTTTTGATCGAATGTGAGTTTCGGAAGAATTTGATAAACTTAGGCTTTGATTTGGTGAAATTTGAGGATTTTGGTGTTAACGGTAATGTTTTGATGGTTCGAGCAAGTTTGAATAAGGTAATAGATCATAGATGTGCTTTTGGTTGAGTTCCCGGGGGCCTCGGGGTCTTTTCGGGTGGTCAATCGGAACAATCTTTGCTTGTGGAAGATGTAGAAAAATAGCAGAAATGTTACAGAGATTTTTGCCCTATGCAATCGCATAGGGAGCATTGCAATCGCATAGGAGGTCTTGGAAGGGGTTCAGATTTGCTCTACGCGATCGCGTAAGAGGCTGTGCGATCGCGTAGGTTTGGAAGGTTGGTCAGTGCGTTCGCGTTCGTGGTATTGCGATTGCATAGTGTAACGGGACCTGGGGTCCCTAGTAACATTTTGTTCTATGCGAACGCGGAGCTTTGAGCGCGATCGCGTAGGTGTAAGAGGCTGTGCTCTGCGATCGTAGGGGCAGTTATGCGATAGCGTAAGAGGATTTTTGGGGGGTTTATTTTTGTGCTATGCGATTGCAGTAGTGGTGATGCGATCGCGTAGGGTTATTTTTCACCTGGGCAGAATGTTTTAAGGTCTTTTCATCTGCGAACCAAGTTTATTTTCCACCATTGTTAAGAGACCTTGGGAGTTTTTGACGAGATTTTAAGAGGTTTTTGACTGGGAATCGATTGGAGGTAAGTCCCATGGCCTAGAACCATCATCTAATTGTGATTTCAACACCTAAATGCATGGAATTTGATTAAAAAGGGAAGAAATAGGGCTTGGGTTTTTGAATGAGGAATTTGGATTTGAGGGAGCATTTGGACTCCGATTTTGATGAATTTTATATGTACGAACTCTTGGTGAGATGTGGAATCCGGTGATGTGAATTTCGTAATTTTTCGAGAAGTGGGCCCGGGGCTTGGGTTTTGCCAACTTCGAGATTTTTGGTGTTTTTCGAGTTCTTTTGATTGGGTTATGTCTCTTTAGCATATTGTAATATATTCATTGTGGTTTTGGCCAGATTCGATGCGCGAGGAGGTGGATTCGAGAGGAAAAGGCATAGCGGACTAGTCTTGTGGCCGGTTTGAGGTGAGTAATAAATGTAGATGATGATCTAAGGGTTTGAAACCTCGGTATATCACACTGCGACGCTATATTGAGGCGTGAAACGTACTCTACGGCGAGTGCGGGGTCGTTGTGATGGGGAACTAAGGCTTAGTCCGCTCGAGTGATGTTCATGTTGTGTCATTGACGAGGAATTGATTGGTAAACCTCCTACTTGGATGGTTATGAGTATATTTGGGCTGTATGCCGATTATTTGGATACCTTAGGGATTATTATCACTGTTTCCATGATATTTAGCATGTTTTTATGATATCAGTCCTGAGTTGAACACTGTCACGAAATGATTAGCAAATTTCTAAGGTTTTAAAACTCAATTTATAATTCCTGATAATTGGAACTGAAAATGATAAATTTAACTGTGTTGTGTGGCTTACATGCATATAACTGGACTGAGTGTGGATCGGGCTGCACGCCGCAGCGAGTGCTACGATGATATTGCGCTTGGGCTGTAGGAGCCCCTCCGGAGTCTGAACCCCCACAGTGAGCGCGGGTACCCAAATGGATCGAGCTGCGCGCCGCAGCGTTCTTGTGCATTGCATTGCATTCATGCATTGATATCTGCTTGCTTTATCTGCCATTATTTGTTGCTATTCCACCCTTAAATGTGTAAAAGTATTGGTTATGGCTTTGCATTGTTGTATTTCGGGATTTCTTACTGTCAGCCATTATATATGTCTATTACTACTGAGTTGGAAGTACTCACTTTACTCCCTGCACCATGTGTGCAGATTCAGGTGTTCCGGGAGCTTAGTCGAGCTGTTTGCTGCTTCCAGAGCTTTCAGGAGTTGTCGAGGTAGCTGCCTGACGTCCGCAGGACCCGGCTCCTCCCCTATCCCTTTTATCTTTTCCGCATTTTAGAACATCAGTATTACTGAGGATTTATTACTTTGTGTTATTAGAGGTTCTAGACTCATGACCCCAGGTCTTTGGGAGTTTTATTAGTGTTATCATGATTTTCAGTATTGTTCCTATCTATCAGTTGAATCATTAAGTCTTGTTATCTGTTACAAATAGTTAATTAACTGGTATTGAGCTTCATGCTCAGATTGAGGGTATTAAATGGTCGGGCTTGCCTAGCGATGGTGTTGGGCGTCGTCACGATAGGGATTGGGGTCGTGACAACGTCGTAAGGGTATTAATACAATAGATGAGATTGGGTTGCACATTGAAACAATATTAATATTATATATAGAATCGGGTTGCATACCGCAACGTTATTATAATTATATGTGGATCGGGTTGCGCGCCGCAACGAAAAATTATATTATTGTTATTCTTGTTCGTATGTTTCATTATCGCATTATGTTGTGAAGCTAAGTAGTGATGATATTCTGGGGTCCACTGTTGTGTATTGCTTATTTCGGTTTTCATGTTCGTTGATGTTTCTCTATTCAGTTATTATTTTCTACTTATACTCGTATAGGTTTACGGTGAGTGTCTTGTGATAACCTCGTCACTACTTTGTCGAGGTTAGACTCGATACTTACGGAGTACATGGGTCGGTTGTACTCGTACTATACTTCTGTACTTCTTGTGCAGATCCCGGTATTTATTATACTGATGCTTAGTGGAGATTTCTCAGACTCGTTCTTATCAGGAGACTTTAGGTAGAGCTGGAGAGTTTTCGCATACCCTGAAGTCCCCTTCCTATTTATTTTACTATTTTATTTTGTTTCAACTTTTTTATTTTAATTTAGACCATATTTATAGTATTTTAATAGCTCATGCACTAGTGACACCAGTTTCTAGGTTTAGACTAAACAGCGTGTATGAATTTTATTATGTATTTCAAAGTATTTCAGTTTATTTTTTAATAATCTACTTTTAAAATTCATAAATTGAATAGTTGTTTAGCTAATGTTGGCTTGCCTAGCAAGCAGATGTTAGGCATCATCACGTCCTTGTGGTTAGGAGTTTGGGTCGTGACATGTTGGCATCAGATCCCTTGATTTCCTAAGTCTCACGAGTCATAAGCAAGCTTAGTATAGTCTTGAGGATCGGTACGTTCTATACTTATCTTCTAGAGACTATAAGGCTTTAGGGAATTTCACTTTTCTATCATGCGACTTTGTTCTATCGCTGAGTTTGAATCATTCTTCTCTTATGTCTCACATATGGAGAGGACACGTACAACATCCACAACTGATCCAAAGTCGTAGCCCCAACTTTCTGCCATTACCAATAGGCCTGGGGTGAAGTAGAGCTAGAGGTAAAGGCAGAGCTCAGCCTAGTACGTGCAATGACACCAGTTGTTGAGCCTCAAATGGAGCAGGAGGAGGAGATCATTGTTCAAAATGAGCCAGTAGGACCAGCTCAGGTCCTAGGGGAGTTCCTTCCTACCCAAATTATTCAAGATGCCTTAGTCTGTATAGTTGGTCTTACGGAGAGTATGGCTCAGGAAGGTGTGTTCCCTATGGCACCAATTGTATCTCAGACACGTGAAAGATCCCAGACTCCCGCTACATACACTCCAAAGTAGGTGGCTCATAGGAATTAGATCCCAACAATTCTACCAATTGGAGCAGTTCAACCTATTATTGCTACACATCCTGGAAGAGAACCGTAATATTAACTAAGGGGCCAAAAAGGTTAGACAATTTTACCAAGTTGTTTCCCCCTCACTTTGGCGGTACACCTTCTGAGGACCCCTAGGGTTTCTTTGACCATTTCCATGAGATATTGCAAAACATCGGTATAGTGGAGTCCAACGGAGTAGACTTCACAATGATTCAGATGCACGGTTCTGCCAAGAGGTGGTGGTAGGTGTATGTTTAGGGTAAGCCAACAGTTTTACCTTATCTCACTAGGGCTTAGTTCTCATAGTTGTTTTCGGAGAAGTTCATTCCCTTCAATCAAAGATAGGACTTCCGCATTTAGTTTGAGATCCTTCAGTAGGGTAGCACGACAATTACTCAATTTGAGACTATATTTGTAGATTTATCACACCATGCAGCTATCCTGATCCTTACTGAGAGGGGGGGTGCAGATATTATAGATGGCCTTACTTGTAACATCTAGCTGCAGATGGCTAGAGAGACTGAGAATGATTTTTCTTCTACTTGGGTTGTGGAGATCGCCAAAAGGATCGAGTGCATCAGAGGTAAATCTAGGAAGCGACATTTTACAAGAGGTTCCATCATTTTAGAGTAGTCAATGGTGCCTCTTTTGGAGGCGGGGTTCATTTTGTAGAAGCCATCCAATCAGGCCGGTTTAGTCAGCTATGTATGTTACACATGGAACTTCAGGCACTCATGGTGCTTATGGGTCTCATCCCTAGCAGCTACAATTCAGTGCAACTTCAACTCTGATAAGTGGGGATTTTGACTACTTATTAGCGCCTATTAGCTTTCATTTTAGTCCAAAAGCGTTTAATTGTATTCCCAAAATCTGATGAAATATGCTTAATTGCAGGAGTATTGGAAAATGAGCCGATGAAATCCAACTCAAGAAGGAGTGATCTGAACTCAAGGACAAAACAAGGCACAGAAGCTTAAGTGTGGACCGCAAATTGGTAAGGCATTGATGTCAGAGGACTAGTGCAATGTGCTGAACGCAAAATTATTATGCGATCGCAGAAGCTAACCAAGAGCAGAAGATCATGGAGTTATCATTTCAATATTAAAGAAAATGTGAACCATAATTATTGTGCGACCACAAAGGTCAGCTACGCGGAAGCACTCAAAAATGTACGGTCAGTAGAAGAGCCCTACGTGGTCGCACGAAGAATTGTGCGGACCGCAGAATATGAGAAATGTGGCCACATTCAAGTATTGTGAGGCTGCAGATTCAACTCCTGTCAAGACTGAAGCAAAGTGCAGGCTGCACACGGAATTGTGTGGCCGCAGAACCTCCGAAAGGATATTTTTGTCTGAAATCCATGCTTGTATAAGTAGAATAGTTTCACAAAACTAGGGCAATATTCAAAGTGTTGTAGTCATTTTTCCTTGCTTCTTTAGGCAACTTTAGCTTATTTTGGTGATTCAACATTGGATTTTTATATTTAAGCTTTCAATATGAGTTTTATCATCTTTTCTTCTTTATTTTCTTCTATACCCACTATGAGTAGCTAAATTCTCAGTAGGGTTGTCACCCAACCCTAGAGTGTAGACCTAATATGTGTTTGATTTATGGCTTGTTTATGGTTGGGTGTTTATTATTTAGCTTTGTTCTTGCTTCATTGCAGAATTAATTGTTGCAAACATTAGTTCAAGCCTATTTGACCTGGCCTCTTCTTGAGAAAGAGAGTATTAGTCTAGGAAAACTTGACTAACAAGAATTTGGGACAAAATCAAGAGATTGATAGTCCTAATGAAAAGGTTGAACCTAGTGATAAGTTGGTATTTTACCAACTTATCTTGCCTTTAAATCTATATTGTTGCTATGTTTGAGTGATAAAATCACATGATTAATACAACTTACTTATATATTAAAGGTTCTATGTGATTTAGAAGTGATGTTAAACAAACCAAGTGAAACGAGTCAAAAAGAAGCTAAAAAGAAGAAAAACTGGGAAGGGACCTCAGTGGGAAATGCAAAGCCAACAGTCATGGTTATTGCAAGAAAGTCATGGGAATTGCGAAGGAAGGCAAATTAGGCAGTCTTCACAAATGCGAAGTCAACCAGGACAGTCAACCTTCGCAAATGCGAAGTCCTCTTCGCAAATGCAAAAGTAATCTGTATGGGCATTGTTCGCAATTGCGAACTTATGTTCGCAAATGCGAAAATCAAGCATCAAACTTGGGCAATTTTGTAACTTCACATTTTTGGCCCTAAAACCTTTAATACCCAAACCAACTCATTTGTAAAAGATCTTTGGTCATATCTTTGGCTTATTTTTAGTTCTTAGGGCTTGAGAGAACAAGGTTGGAAGCCAGACCTTTGCACACACACTTTGTTCTTGAATATTTGAAGCTTTGGGTTGAGAATTTCTTACCCATTTATGTTGCTTTCTTCATTTCCTTGCTTTGTATTGTATATCTAAGTGTGTAGTATTTTATTCAACACTTGAATCTTGTTTATGGAAATATTCATGTTTAAAGTGTGGATTAAATACTTTGTTGTGCTTATGTATTGAATGCTTTTTATTCTTTTATGAAGTGAGTTATTGTTATTTTAATTATTCTTGTTCTTTAATGTTTACAAAGGGATTAGATAACCCTAGGACTCTCCCATTAACTTCGAATTAATTTTGAAAAAGATAATTTGGGGTTGGGAAAGATTAATTAATAAGAACTTGAAGTTTTAACCCTCATTTTATAGATTATACCTAGGGATAGGATTGAACTACTTTTATTCATTCCGGGTGTGCTTAATCTCCTAATTATTTTAGGGATAATTCAATTAGAAAGTCTTGTTAGTCTTCAAAAGAAGCTAATATAGAATTATTATCCGTGCTAGTTAACATAAACTCGCTCATATTTGTAAAATCAGGAAATACATTGGATCGTTACTTGAGTGTAATTTCTGATGCATTTATCCTTGTAGTCATTGATCATTTTACTTGCTTTCTAAGTTAGTTTACATTTCCGTATTTAGGTATAAACACTTTTTAAACCAAATTCTTAGTGTTTGGCATTGTGCGATAAGTGATAATTCTCCTACATTCCTAATTGTCTACATATTGTTCTCTGTGGGATTCGACCTCGACTCATAGTTGGGTAAATTATATTGCATGTGACCATGTCCATTTACTTTTTAGTAGTGGATTTGGACGTCATCAAAATTGGCGTCGTTGCCGGGGAATAATTTGGCGTAATTTAGGTTGTTTGAGAAATAAGCATAAGTGCTTTGGTCCAAACTTGTGAATATTTTTGTAATTAATTTTTCTTACCTTGGTCTATTTTTCTTGTTTATTTTATTTTATTTTTTTTTTTGAAAAATGGCATCATATAATGAAAATTGGTCAGATGGTAGTTGTTCATACTTTGATGACCCTTGTCCTTATTGTGGAGGACCACACTCATTGAAAAATTGTTTAAATTCTCCCGGGGGTGGATTGTGTGCACAATCTCAAACCCATGAGTGGAGTATTTATGATAAGTGTGGTTTTCAAAATGGTCATTGGGATGATTGTGCTTATTTGTCCTTTCCTTCCCCAAGCCCCCGCTATGATGATTCTACTTTTTGTGATGAAAATTGTAGGGCTATGGAAGTAGAAGAAGTTGAGCATGGTCAAAATGGAGAGTTCAAATTCATGTTGGAATGCCTAATTGAAGGAGGAAACAAAGAACAAAGTGCCTTGGAAGTGCTTTTGGAAAATAGTCTCCAAAATGACTTGGCACTTGAAAGGTTGCTCTCACAAATGGGAGAAATGCTTGAAGCTTTAGAGGTCCAAAAATCCTTGGAAGTTAATGATAGCCAAGAATTTTCCTTAGAGGTGGAAGCCGAAAATCCTTCTGTGGCACTTGATCAAAACTAAGAAGAACTCTCAAATGCTAAAAATGAGAAGATGATGCTCATGTTGGAGACCATTCTCAAAAATGAGGAGAAGCACAACTTTGCACTCGAGGACTTGAAACAAGGCTTGACTTACAATGATGAACATATCCGCACATTGGAAGAGCAAATAAAAATATTGGTTGAGGCTCACTTTGCCCACTAACTTGAGAGTGTGGAAGGAAGTCAAGAAGAGTCCAATTCCGAGGAAGGAAGTGACATTTACTTTGAGGATTCAAGAATTGAACATCCGCTAACCGACTCCATGAGTCTTAATGATGCCGAAAAAAATATGGAATTAGAGTCAACCGGTGTAAATAAAAAACTGGTTGAGATTGACTCTAATATGGGGGGAAAAGAGGGTGTGAAAATACGGGAAGAATTGCAACTTGGAGGTTTGATGTCACATTCCAAGCATTTTTCAACATTGAAATTATGTGGTGATATAGGAATTGAACTACACAAGTCAATGAGTGATTGCAAGGAGGAAAGACAAATGCCATATATTTTACAATTTGAGGGAACAAAAAGGCAAAATGACATTCCTCACATGAGAGCCAAGAAGTGCAAAATGAACAATTTAAGTCTTAGCTTGATCATCAACTTACCACCCCTACCGCTCGTGGTCAAAAGCTTGATTCCAAGTTGGGTGCCCAATTCATATCGTCTAAGTGACGAGAAAAGTGGTAAAAGTTGTTATTCATCGTGCCACGATGTTAAATACGGCGCTTGGTGGAAGGCAACCCATCGTTTTCAAAAATTTTAGTCATTTTTGAATTTTTTTTAAGAATAGCTTATTATATTGTTTCTAACAAATCTGCCAAGTTTCATAATTTTTGGAGTTAATTTGAGTAGGTCGGGGAGACGGAAAGCATGAAAGGCAGTAGCTGTTGAAAAGTGCAGGGGCAGGTTTCGCATTTGCAGAACAGTGTTCGCATTTGCGAAAATTTCCCATCGCAATTCCCAAATTTTTGTTGCAATTGTGACAATAGCAGGTTTTACTGACCTTCACAATTTCAAAGGCTGTGTCGCAATTGCAACATCAGAGAGGTAAAAACAGATGTTCACATTTTTTTTAACACAAAATTGAAGAAAAAGCCTAAGGCTCTTAAACTCTTGTCTCCCTCACTCTCACCACTGTAAAACTCCATCAACTCTCACTCCTATTTGTAAGAATCCAGGTATGACGGCTTAATCACACTTCTTCTTCTTCTTCTTCTTCTTCTTCTTCTTCTTCTTTATTCTTCTTTGATTCTCTGCAACCCTAGAGTCCAAATAGGTATCATTCTGTGCCCAGAATTGTTCAAAAAATTGTGAAAACTTATATCAATTTCTGGGTGAGGTTGGTTGAGAGTGTGTGTTTCTATTCTTTGCTAAAAATTGGGGAAGTCTGAGTTCCCAAAGCTTGTCAAATAGAAGTGAACTTTTTATGCTTTTTATGTGATCGATGAAAGGCCCGAATGAGATTCTTGGCTGAAACATTGACATTGTTATTGATTCATCGTTGTTTATGAAGTCTAGTACATGATTTATGTTTGAATGATGATTGGATTCATAACAAAATGGCTTGGATTGCAAAATTTTAGGGCTTGGCACTGTTGTCTGTAGAAAATATTGGCTGGGGACGATAGCTCGCCATTGCGATGGCCTCTTTGCAATTGCGAAGATTCCATCGCAATTGCGAAAAATTCCTTTTCTGAGACCTTTGCAATTCCCAAGTGTTCTTTGCAATTCCCAAAACTGGGCATCTCTGAGTCCTTCGTAATTGCGAATATATCTTCACAATTCCCATAACTGGGCTCTTCTAATATCTTCACATTTGCGAAAACTCTTTGGGAATTGCGACATCAGAGAGCTAACAGCTAAAAATTTCAATATCCGGAAATTTTTTCTAAGGCTGAGTTTCAACTGTCCGATCCTTCCTTTGGCATATTTGATTCATTTTGTTCTATTCTTTATAGCCATACCATGTTTTTACTCCTATCATTTGTTGACAGGTACTATAATTGGAAAATAAGCTCTAACTCTAAAGGATACGCAAATGACAACCCCTTAGAAGCTGAGCAGAATTTTGACCAACACCGGTTCTTGTCATTGGAATGTCAAGAACAGTACTTTGGAAACCTGATCTTAAAGAAGGTGCTCCAGGAAAGTGGTATACTAATAGACGATGTCCAGGAACGTCTTCCCCAGTTCTGTCAAAGGCTAGTGGCCATAATATGGAATTGTTTTGCCCCTCAACCTTGTCGAGCAAATGAGCAATGGGTGAGGGAATTTTATGCTAACCTCCCATCCATCAGGCTAAAAAAGCCCAATATTAGAATTCGAGGCAAAATGGTGCACTTTGGGGCTGAAGCTGTGAATTAATTCTATCATTTGCCAAACCATGACATGGCCCCATTTAGAGCAAAAGATTGTGCTTCAGGGGAGTGGTTGGTATCCAAATTATGCCCGGGTGCAGATGTTCCATGGGCAACTGAGAAGAGAGAGATCATATCAAAAGAGTTCACAGCCGAAGAAAAGATATGGCTGGCAATCATATGCAGTCGTATCTCCCCTATGTCAAACATACGGAATGTCCTGCTGACAAGAGCTCAGATGATAGCCTGCACCCTTGATGATATTCAGCTGAATGTTGGTGAAATCTTCATCAATGAACTAAGGGAGTATCAGGTGCAAAATGGTCCATCATTGCTATTCCCATCGCTTATCACTGAGTTGTGCCAGTCTGCTGGGGTGGAAGAGGCTCCGGGGGACAATTGGATAGAGCCGGGAAAGCCTCTAAATCCGTTGAAGAAGAGAAGAGAGGGCGGCGCTGTGAAGAGCAAAAAGAGAAAGATAGTTTCTTCTTCTTAGGTAGATCCGAGTATTAAGCCATCATCCTCTGCAGGAGGACCATTTGCTATGCTTAGTGAAGAGATGAGAGTGATTCGCGAGCTGGTAGCTGGCCTTCCATAGGGACCTGGGGAGACATCTGAGGGACCTGCTTATATTTCAAAGAAAGAGTTCCAAAAATACCTTAAGGATCAGAGAAAGCAGGGGGGTCACCTTAAGGCACTAGAGAAGGCATACACTGATCTGTCCAAGAAGTTTGGTGAGCTGAGCAGTTCCCATGGCAATCTAGAAAGGGCACACACCCAGATGAAGAAAAGGGAAAAGAGAAGAGACAAATTCTTCACTCGCATGTGGAAGGGTGTGAAGGGGATGTGGAAAGTCCTAAAGCCTCAGGACCAATGTCATCGACCAGGCCGATAGACGATGATGATGTTCCTGTGCATTGGTCCAAGGAAGAAAAAAGAGGGGGGGATTCTGACTCAGACAGCGAGGAGAGCACTTGATGCAATATTCAGGGAGAACTTTCCACCATTTTAATTTATCATGTTTAGTTGCATTGGGGACATTACAACATCTTTAGTTGGGGGTGGCTTGTTGCATAACTATTATTCTAGTATAATTGTGGATATATGGAATATTGGTATTGTAGTTGTTTCATTTTGTTGTTAGTATATTTTCATGTTTAGTAGCTTCTTAATTTCTTGTTTATTTTTATATATATGATGTTTTAGTTACTTGATGTTTATTAGCTTCTTCATTTAGGTTATTAGCTTCTTAATGTTTTTTATTTTTTATATATAGTATGTTTGATGTTAGTGGCGATATTCTTGGTTTTCTTACCACGATTTTTTTTCCAAGAATGCCAATTTTCTTTTTAAACCGGGTAATTGTATAGAATTTTTGTCGACTTTTCCCGCGATAGATAGACAACTTTATTAAGGGAATTAGTCTTGTAGTTTTATTATAGCTATGTTAATATTAGGAAGAATAAATGGTTTGGGTTGGAGTTTGTGCCCATTGACCAAGTTGTGGCTTTCTTGGTACCAACATGATTTAAACCTCGGCATATGAATTTTTGGTTCTTGCAAAAGTAAAATAATTGAAGTAAAGATGTCAGACTTTTAGACTCATATTTTGGCTCTTTAATTCACTAAATAGCTTCCTATGCTATATGTAACCTCTTTGAGTCATTGGTTTCAATTGGATTTTGGATTTGTATTCCACTTGAGTGTTTATGTTCCATGTATGGTGAGATTTATTGTGAGTTCTTTTGCATTACTTGTAGTCTAGACCTTGCCCGGAATGTGGTTCAAGGCGAAATTATAGACTAACTTGGTTTGAAAAATGATATTAGGCCTTCCTTGGACCGCCAATGTGCCTTAAATTTCCTACACCTGAATATTTTCCCTAGTCAACCTATTATGAGCCTTTAACCTTGTTCTTTGGCAACCATGTTACAAACTTTATTCTTCTGTTCTTTATTGATCTAGCTCTTGGAACCCTACCTCCCTAAGTACTTTGAAAGTGTAAACATAGGCTAAAAGCTTAAGTTTGGGGGTGAAGGTTGGAAAAGTTGTGATATAAAAGTTGTTCAAAAGGTGGAAGGTAGAGAAAAATAAATAAATAATAAAAAGTGAAACCTTCCTTGATTTTGAAAAGAAAAAAAATAATAAAATAATAAAAAGTTGTGAATAAATGGAAGACTAGGTGTGGAATGAAAAGTGAAAAGGATGGAGAAAGTTTTCGAAGGAAGTGGACTTTGATTGTAAATTTTGTAGTGCTTGGGGAGGTTTTGAGTCATTCTAACCAAAATTGTGCCCTACCTTAACCAAAGGCCTAAACTACAACCCTTTATGTCCTAATTGATTTTGAACCAAGTTTTCTACATTAGTGGAAGAATACATGAAGGGCAAGCCTATGGTACTAATTGTATGCATTTGAACATCTTTTCGAAAGTCAATTCTTTCCATTTGATATCCCATATTTTTTTTTGAATTAACATTTATGAGTGTGGGATCCTCTCTTAAATATGAGGGCACATGAGATTTGAGTTGTAAATTTAATCCCATTTTCAATTAGAAGGAATGACCAAAGAAAGTTGATTGTGATAGAGAGTCAAATTTTGAAGCTTTAATGTCATTACTTGATTGCTACTTTGATTTGCATTAGTGTTTGAGCACTTGCATTCATGAGAAGTGCTTGATAATTTTTATGCTTTGGTTTAATTGTTGGTACCAATCTAATTCATGCGTTTGTGCTTAAAGTAGACCTTTTTGGCTTGGCATGATAAGGATACAATGTTGAGTTAAATACTTGGAAAGAGATTTTGTCGCTTTCATTGCTTGAGAACAAGCAATAGTTTAAGTTTGGGGGTTTGATAAGTTGGTATTTTACCAACATATCTTGCCTTTAAATCTATATTGTTGCTATGTTAGAGTGATAAAATCATGTGTCTAATACCACTTACTTCTATATTACAAGTTCTATGTGATTTAGAAGTGATGTTGAAGAAACCAAGTGAAACGAGTCAAAAAGAAGATAATAAGAAGAAAATCTTGGAAGAGGCCTCAACTGTCGCAATTGAGACATATCTATGGGAAATGCTAAGCCAGCAGTCATGGTAATTGCGAGAAAGTTATGGGAATTGCGAAGGAAGGTAAATTAGGCAGTCTTCGCAAATGCGAAGTCAACCAGGACAATTAACCTTCGCAAATGCGAAGGCCTCTTCGCAAATGCGAAAGTAAGCAGTATGGTCATTGTTTGCAATTGCGAACTTATGTTCGTCAATGCGAAAATCGAGCAAAAGACCTGGGCAATTTTGTAACTTTATATTTTTTGGCCCCAAACCCTTTAATACCCAAAGCAGCTCATTTATAAAAGATCTTTGGCCATATCTTTGTCTTATTTTCAGTTCTTAGGGTGTAGACATGTGATTTTTGACCCTCCCCAAGATTTTTTATATTTTAGCACGTAAATATTTAATTTAGGCCTAATATAGCTATTTCAACTCATTTTGACTCTTTTACTTTATTTTATTACAAGAAAAATGAAAATTTCAAAAAAAATAGTATATTTTAGTTTATGTATTTTTCATAAATTTAAAAAAATACAAAAAATAGTACCGTATTTTTATCTTTATATAATTTCAAAAACACAAAAATAGTTTCATGCTTAGTTTAATTAATTAGGATTAGCTTTGGCATTGTGTAGTATTTTTATCTTATTTTAAAAGGAGTTAATTAAGGTGTCGGATCATAATTTTAAGCGTTCTAGAACCTAGTTCTTGGACCAATTCGGATTAGTCCATTAAGTCTAGGGACCCTTCTAGATTCTTCTTTGGAACAAAAACAAATAAAAAAGACCCTAAGGACTTAACACAAAAGGACCTAGGGACTAATTGACAAATACACAAAAAATACACCTAAAACCTAGACTTATAGATTAATGAAAAATCTGAAGGGGATATACAGGAGCGCAGCTTTTCACATACCCCACCCCCTGCGACATCAGCTTCTTCGACCCCCCCAATCCGTTTTCTGATCCTCTTCACCATTAAAACCAGTCCAAAAATCTCCATTAACACAGCTTTAAAACTAGTTTCGTCACCCCAAGATCCAGTCCTAAACAACCTCCAAACCAAGCCTCAAAATAGGACTCAAACTCCAGCTAAAAAGGATATCTCAACGCTGCCGCAGAATCACCAT